>RJWM01012415.1:0-56385 GCA_004363535.1 Dasyprocta punctata | reverse complement strand
AAAAAAAAGAAAAAAAAAGAAAAATCATTACAACCATTGTTAAATTCTTATCATCTTGTTTTGAAAACCTATACTGCTATTGCTTTGGGGTTGTTGCTGTTTGTCTGTCTTTTTTGCTTTTTTCTTTTGTGTCTTTTTTTCCTCTTAAAGTCATAAAAGAAAAATAATATGGTTCAAAGCCAAATACAGTATATTTATTATCTTAACTCTTACAGAAAATGTTCCCCACCTTAAAGGCAAGTCTGGCCCACTTTTAAGGAGAGAAGATTCAAAAGAGCATGAATCCTGGAAGCTGAGGTCACTGGGTGCAAACACAGTGTTGGCCACAGAGCAGGCACTTGCCAAATGTGTGCTGAATGAGTACATGAATAACTGTTCACATTGCTGTAGCTTCAACGAGTTCCCTCTCTTTAAAATCGGGTGCCAAGATGTAAAGGCAAGGTAACAAGAGGTGAGGCTTTCCAGAGGTGAAGCAGTAATGAGAACGCCTCCCTCTGTGGATAAAGTAGGGCCCTTATGATGAAAGAGACGTCACATAGCAGTCAGCTCACTTGCTTTTCTGATTTCTGCCATGTGAAGACAGAGCATTTCTCTCCTCCAGAAGATGCGGCAGCAAATGCCATCTTGAAAGCACATAGCTGCCTTCACCAGACAACCAGGCTTGCTGACACCTTGATCTTGTTGGAGCTCCCAGCTTCCAGAAGTGTGAGATCCCAGCCCCCTCCTCTGCCTTACTCTGTTCTTTCTGGGTGAGCAGTTTTGCTCCACTGTGCACTATGGCCATGGTGGGCCATCTTGCCACAGACCCAAAGCAATGGGGCCAGCCAGTCATGGACTGGAACCCCCCAAACTATGGGCCAAGAGAAAGCTTTCCTCATTATGAGTTGGTATCATGAGTCTTTGTTACAGTGACAGAGGGCTGGCTAACACAGTACCTGATGGGGTGAGGCATCTTACGGGACTAAGCATTCACCCCATGGGACCTGACACCAACTCCAGGAGTCAGCACTGAGTCAAATAATAAGACCCCAGTGGGGAGTCGCTGGAGAACAGGCTGTTGGTGGGGAGAACGCAGATGTTTTGGCGACCAGAGATACAGTGCAGAGTAAGCATGTGTGTTGAGAGAGAAAAACATTTTTTAAAAAAATTCAGAATGACCAGACCCAGATTAAAAGATATGATGGCAGCCAGGGCATGCAGAGAGCTACATAGCTGCTGGGATAAATCAGAAAAGCCAGGTTGTCAGCCAACTACCATTCCACAGGTGATGTGTCACATAGCTGGAGAAATGTCAGTCAGGCTGGTGCTGCTCTGCTACTGTAGACAAAGTCACTTAGAAAATTACAAACAAAGCCCTTGTTTCTTGGCACAGAAGCACCTACATTTGGGAATGTCTGCAATTCACATGCAAATTACTCAACGGTTCATTTACTACCTAAAATTTAGTTCCTTAAAAATACGTCTCCCAAGAGGTTGTTTGGTTGTAACAACTGCAGGCAAGAACTAGCATTCAAGAAAAGTGCAATTAGTGACAAAACAGATATGGATGACAAGTCCAGTTACATCTCCTACACTCAGGACTGCAAAAACAGCCTGTTCTGAACACAAGCCGCTGTGTCTTTCATGAAGAAACAAGGGAACGGAGAGTGGAGGTCCTGGCACATTCTGAGGAAACCCGTACACTGACGGCACTGATGGTGGCAGCAAATACCTAACTGGGCTGGTATTTTCACATGCCACATGCACTCACAGATTTATAGGTTTAATGCTACAAAACGAAGGCCTTAAGAAATAGGAAGCAACTGCACTGTTCGAATTCACTCAAGCAAAGTAACTTGCTCCGGCTGCCCTAAAAATGTCAAGTCCCCAGCCCTAGTTTCTCCCACTGAAAGTACTGGTTTTAGAAAATGATCTTTGAGGTTCCCGAAGAGCACAGAGGTCAGGTTCCTGCAGAACAGACGGGCTTGAACACAACCGCAGGGGTCACGGTGGACTTCAACACCAACGATGCAATGCAGGAGAGTCTGTTCTGATGCCCATGGCAATGTTTCTCAGTAAGCCAATCCTTATCTTTTAAAAGATTCTTAACAATGTTCATTTCATTATTTGTCCTATTCGTCAAATCTTAGCCCATAAACCTTCAGAGCTCTGGTTATAACTGTACTCACTGTAGATAGCTGGCATTTCACCCCCTCTCTCTAGTGGGATAGAGGGTGACACGGGGACAGGAGGGAGGGAGTGGGTGGAAACCATTTAGGGTCCGAAGGAAAAGTTTTCCAGGGAGCCGCAGACCTTTGCTGCCCTCCGCCCTCCTGGTGTTCTGTGGAGGTTAGACTCACACTGCCCCAGCTAAGGGCCTGGAGGCCACAGGAAGCCCAGGCTTTACCTCTGGGAGCGGCGCCGGCTCCTCTTCAGCCTGCAGAGAATGGCGAGGGCCAGCTGCCCAGCCTGCAGCTGCACAGGAGCGCGGTCAGGGCCCTCTGTGTCTCCATGGGGACAACAACACTTGGGGCCACCGCCCCGCCCACACTGCCTCCCCGTGACCTTGGGGCTGTGGACCACTGCCCAGTCCTGCTTGGCTGGCTTGGCTGCGGACCCGGGGGGCTGGGCATGGAGCCAGCTTGCTTGGGTTTCACAGAAACCCTGGGCTTTAAGGTTGTGAGGGCAGAAAGCACAGTTTCTTACTCTTTACCATGGAAATCTTCAGACATACTGCCAGTTTTAGCAGACTACGGGAGGCACAAAAACAAAAAATACCCTTCCTAGGTATATTCTAATGCTTCTGGTCAAAATGACCTGAGGAATTCCTTGTGAATCCGTTTAACTCTCCCTTACACACACCTTTTGTAATAGTTATCGCCCTGGAAAGATGCTCACAATACCTTACACAGGAAATGCTTGTTAGAAAGCCAAATAGTTTTTTTTTTTTTTTTTTTAAACATGTTTTTGCTTTTTCTTTGTTTTTTGGTACTAAGGATCGAACTCACAACCTCGCACCTGCCTGGCAGGGCACTTAGGCCACTGAGCTAAATCCCCGGCTCTATTTTTTGAGACAGGGTCTCACTATGCAGTTCAGGCTGTCCTTGAACTCACTTTGTAGCCCGGGCTGGTCTCGAACTCACAAGAATCCTCCTGGCTCAGCCTCACAAGTGCTGGGATTAAAGGCATGTGCCACCATGCCCGGCTTCTAAAAAACATGTTTAAAAAGTTTAAAAATATGTACACAAGTACACAAACAGGTTAAATGACTTGCTCTGATTTTTAAAAATCATCTGTAATTAAAAATTTTCTATGATGAAAATACAACATTTATGTAAAAAAATATTATTCTAATAAAGTTTTATTCTTATCCAGGGCCCTTACTTTTTCCTTGTTGCCTCTACCATGTGTTTAAAGAATATGCAAGGATACAAATTAGAGAAGCTAAACTTCTGTTATCTGAACTCATGTGGGGTCCTTTGACAAAAAGGACAAGTGGACCAAATGAGTAAAGAAAAAGTCAGTCTGGCCTGGAGCCCCAAACTACTAAGGACAGAAGCTGACGCTGGACTGCTGGAGGCCAGGGTTTCCAGGCCAGCCTGTGTGACGGACTGTGACAGTGTCTCAAGACAGAAGAGGACAAAAACCCAACACACAACAAAGAAATACAAACAAGGGTCGACCTGCATATCACATGTTCTCCCTAACAGGTGGAATCTAAAAATGATGACAAGTAGAAGGGAAACTGTTAACAGACAGGAGAAGGAGTGAGGAGGAGGTGGGTAACAGGGTGACATAAAGTGTAAATTGTGCACAGAAACTGCTCTAACATGAACAGAGGGGCGAGAGTAGGGCAGGGAATAATGGGGGGTTAAAATGATCAAAGTGTGTTACATATATGTATGAATCAGTCAGAATGCAGCCCATTAATCTGAATCAAAGGAGTGGGAAAAAAGAGAACATCTACTCATTTGGTCAAACTGAGAGTTTAATGTTTAAAATATACCAAAGCTAGCTGGGCACAGTGGCACATGCCTGACATCCCAGCACTCGAGAGGCTGAGGCAGGAGGATCACTGCTAGTTTGAGGACAGCCGGGACTACATAGTGCATTCAAAGCCAGCCTGAACTACATAGTGAGCCCCTGTCTCAAAATAAATAAATAAGTAAATAAATCAAAGCTGTCAACTGTACATCAAAAATACTGCAAATATATGATGAAGTGCATGTAGACTTAGAACATATTAGTATTAATCAAAATTATCTGTAATAATAAAAAAAGTCTGCTGTTCTGCCACCAGCCCGCCAAAAACAGACTTTGTTTTACACTATCTCAGGACCAATCCAAGAAAAACATGTCACATGGCTAAGTTTCATTTTGTCCTGGAAAACTATTTTCCCTCATAAATCTCTAATCTCTTGAGGAAACGAAAGTCTCATATTGTGGGGAACCACAGACAGGACTCTCCTTGAAAAGAGGAACAACTCTCTCCATTTTGGATAAACTTGGCGCTATCTCCACTGATACGTACAGAGCTGGCTGGGTTATTTCCTTGTTTCTTCAAATGGCTTTTTTTTTTTTTTGCGGCACCACGGATCGAACTCACAGTCTCGCACCTGTCAGACAGGCGCTTAAGTTGCTGAGCCAAACTCCGACCCTGGTTTTTTGAGGCAGGGTTGCACTATGTAGCTCAGGCTGGCCTTGCGCTTGCATTGTAGCCCAAGCCAGCCTCGAACTCACAATGCTCCTCCTACCTCAGCCTCCCGATCAAATGGCTTTAAACAATGTAAATTGGGCTGAGGAGCTGATGTGTAATCTTTGAAGCAAAGGGACAGATCAGTGTTACCCCACCCAGTGACTCCCCAAATACATGGTTGAGCTGTGCTCCATGCTGTCACTGTGACTGGCCTTGAGAAAGGGGCTATGACTTTCCAGGACAAAAAGGATTGTACATCACAACTAAAGCACCAACCCCAAATTGTTAGCTATTATCTCAGTTGTTATACAGGTTGCTCTCTCTGCATTTCTTGCCCTCTGCTTACCGCAGAGATGACCTCTGACCTCCTACCTAGCCCAGCTCATGGTAGTCATAACAGTCACGTATTTCCCGCCACTCTCACTGTCACTCATCCCCTAGTCACGCCCCTCATGGGGAATTAATAAAACCTGGGAAGGGCTCTGGGTTGATGCCTTTGTTCCAGTGAACCACCATCTTGGCTGGACTTAGGACCCCTTAGCTCCCCACAACTGTGTATGTGTCTCAGTGTCCTTCTTCTCGCCGTGGGTTGCACTGGAAGTGGTAGATTGGAATTCACTGATTAGAATTCCAATAACTTCTACTTGGGATTACAATGATAAACCTTCCTGGACCTCAATGAAGATGAAAAAGGGTTCTCTATATTATACGTTATATATAATGTTCTGGTGACTTTCTAATTTTTAAAGAGATATTAAAATGACCAGTTTGGGGCTGGGGATATAGCTCAGTGGTAGAGCACTTGGCTAGCATGCACGAGGCCCTGGATTTGATACCTAGCAGAAAGAGAGGAAAGGAGAGAAAGGGAGGGGGAAGGAGGGAAAGGAAAAGGAAGAGGAAGGAGACAAATTCAATAAATTAACCAACATTCTCTGAATTCAGAATGCCAAAAATTATAGTATCAAGATTTTCTTTTTCTATTCAATGGGTCCCTACCCTCTTGTGTTATTTTTTTGTTTTGTTTTGGAGACAGGGTCTCCCTATGTAGGCAGGCTGGCTTTGAATTTATGGAGATCCTTCTGCCTCAGCCTCCAGAGTACTGGGATTATAGGAGTGTGCCACCTGGCCTGGTTCGCTCCCTCCCACCCTTTGGTCCCAAATAGGTGCTTATTTTTGCAGCCTGGAAACACTGAGACAGTAGTGGGAGCATCTCCTCAACATCCCAGCAGCTGAGCACGACCTGGTACATCTGCATAATGGAGTGAACACGTGCTCCGGGGAGGGAGGGAGACAAGGATGGCTAAGATGTGATGTGCGCGTGTGCCAATTCCCCAAGACAACTGTAATTATGCACCACAAACATGCTAATAAAAATAAAACATCTGCCCAATAAAGGAGACCAGTACCAACAAACCACATATCGTATGATTCTTTTTATATAAAACGCCTAGAAAAGAAAATCCATAGAAATATAATTTTGAGCTGGGTGTGGTGGTATACACCTGTAATCTCGGCACTCAGGAGGCTGAGACAGGAGAAGCCCAGAGCTTGGGGCCAGCCTGAACTATAAAGCAACACCCTGTCTTGAAAAATAGAACAAAAGAAAGAGAGAGGGAGGGAAGGAAAGAGAGAGAACTTTGATTAGTGGTTGCCATGGACTGGGAGGTGTAGGGATGAAGAGTGACTGACTGGGACAGTGTTGGGGGGATGAGAACATTCTGGAGTCAGATGCTAGGGATGAGGATGTAGCTCACAGCAGAGATAGCATGTGCAAGACTGCGGGGTTTTGTTTTGTTTTGTTTACAGTAGGAAAATTTATTGGAGAAAAGGAATGGGGAATAGCAATAGCTCCTTAGTGACAGGAGGGGTCCTGAATAGGTTGCCAACAAGCCCACCCCTTAAAGCAAGTTTTACAGAGCAAAATCATAAGGCAGGTACAACATGGGTCAAAATTACAGTCAACCAATAAAATTGCAAGTGCAGTCACTTAGGTAACATTGATCTAATGGCAGCAAGGGTACACCGAGTGACATCATTAACCTGGGTTGATAATCTATAGTCTTGGCCTTGCCTTTAATCTTAGTCTTTAAGAGCCGGGCATGGTGGCATATGTCTGTAATTCCAGCACTTGGGAGGCTGAGCAGGAGGATCCTTGGAAGTTCAAGACCAGCCTGGGCTACAAACTGAGTTCAAGGCCATCCTGATCTGCAAAATGAGACCCTGTCTCAAAAAGACCAAAAAAAAAAAAAAAAAAAAAAAAAATCTTAGAAGACTGTGGGTTTGATTCCCAGCACCACCACCGAAAAACCAAAAAGGGTTAGACCATGGTGATGGGCACACATCTGTTATGTTAAAATATCACTCAACTGTAGACTTTTTTAAAAGGACAAAAAAATTTTTTTTTTTTTTTTTTTTTGTACCGGGGATAGAACACCACCTCACACCTGCCAAGTAGGCACTTACTCCACTGAACTAAATCCCCAGCCTTACTTTTTGAAACAGGGTCTCACTGTGCAGATCAGGCTGGCCTTGAACTCACTTTGTAGCCCAGGCTGGTCTCAAACTCACAACGACCCTCCTGCCTCAGCCTCCTGAGTGCTAGGATTAACAGCATGTGCCACCACGCCCAGCAAAAGGACAAATTCTAAGAGTCACTTTATTAATAAAATTTTTTTGAAAGACAGTAATGCTGTTTGCTTTGTACTGCTATCAGTCACTGTGTTAAGCATCTTATATATATTTTTTCAATTGTTTTTCATATAACTAATTGGTTATCAGGCTCATTTTCCAGAATGAAAACAAAAATCAAAAATCAAACTGAACCTGAGGAAGTGCACATGTACACAAAGCCAAGGGGCAGGGTGGGGATCTGAATCAAGGTCCAAGTATAGTGAAGATCAAAATATACAGTGCAGGTTTAAATTCTAAACATTTATTACTGTAAAAGACACAATGCCATTTAAGTCTCTTCATAGTACTTCCATTCACTTTGAACACACTTATCCCATTGTTCTTGCCAGTTCCAGAAGCAGTTCTAGAAGTCTGTGTCTTTATAAAGTTTGACAAAACAATATAAAACAAAACAAAACAGAAAACCGAATACTGCTGCCAAGTGCCGCCCAGTGCGGAGGTGCGCTTGTGAAACAGCACAGTGCCCGGCCTGCCTGGTCCATGTTATTCGCCAGATCCGGCACTGTGCAACTTCTGGTTCTTCCTCCATGTCAAAATGACCATGAAAGGTAAAGCTCCAGAGCGATTCAGAACACTGAGGCAGCCGTGACAACACAACTGCAGACGTTCTGGAAAGAGGCCTCTGGAACTGCTCTAGAAAGTGGCAGTAATGATGGAGTAAGTGTGTTCAAAGCTAGTGTGGAGTCTGAGGGGGACCAAGGGCAATGTGTATTTAACTGATAAATATTTTAAAAATTTAAACATTTACTGTTTTCCAACCACACTTCGTGCTCAGTACAGCCTTTAAATCTGCAAAAGGAGCAGGGCATGGTGGTGCACGCCTGTAATTCCAGCACTCAGGAGGCTGAGGCAGCAGGATCGCTGCAAGTTCAAGACCAGCCTGGGCTACAAAGTGAGTTCAAGGCCAGCCTGAACTGCATAGTGAGACGCTGTCTCAAAAAATAGGGCTAGGGATTTAGCTCAGTGGCGTAAGCGCCTGACTCGTAGGCGTGAGGTTGTAAGTTTCAATCCCTGGTACAAAACAAAACAAAACAAAACAAAAAAATGTGCAAAAGGTACAGACTTGGCAGGAAAGTTACAGAAACTCAGTCTGTAAACACAGTGTACTTCTCAGAACTGAAACCTTCTATTCCCAGGTTGAAGAGACAACAGAGACTAAATTTAAATCAATCACTTTATTAAAAATAGCAAATCTCACAAATACTCATTTAACATTTTGTTGTCACTGGCCACTGGAACACACACCTGCGTGCGTGCTGATTGTCTAAGGTAAACAGAAGCTGGGCTGCCACAGGAAGCCCGTGCCGTCCACTTAGGGCCTGCACGGGGTAAGCGGGGCAGCTCAGGGAGGACCCAGCTGCAGGCCGGGTGAGCGCTGTGAGCACAATGCATTTCAAGTATGACCCATAAGGCAACAGTAGGAAGCGAGCAGCACAAGCCTGCGTGGCGGCTCCTGGTGAGCCTTCCTCGAGGCGGGGCCCTGCACCTGTGGTGCCGGACAGCAAGCAGACTTACTAAAAGCAGAGTGTGGAAACGATCGCTGCACTGGCACTTTAATGACTGTGATTCCTGTGGTGCGAGATGCTCCTGCTACTGGATTCAGCTGGAAAAGTAAAGAAAGCAGCTTCACCACAAATTGCAGGAAAGTGGACTGCATTTCAGTTTAGCTGGTCGAAGTGTTTGGAACATCTTGCGCATCTGCCAAATGCAGTTTTTGTCTGAAGGCATCAGTTAAGGAAGTTTTCCTTAGGGCTGGGGATTTAGCTCAGTGGCATAAGCACCTGCCTGGCAAATGTGAGGTCATGAGTTTGATCCCCCAGTACCAAAAAAAAAGAGAAGCCTTTCCCTGTATAACAAGTACATCTTTTACATTTTGGGAAATTACACTCAGGAACTAAAAGGCAGAGGTATCTGGAAAAAAAGGAATGAAAGAAAATATGCTTATAGGGAAAGCTGCTGTGTTACTGAGACACTTGGATGCAGTAACACAATTTTTGTTTTTGAGACAGGGTCTTGCTATGTAGTTCAGGCTGGCCTTGAACTCACTATGTAGCCCAGGCTGGACTCAAACTCACAGCAATCCTCCTGCCTCAGCCTCCCAAGTGCTGGTACTACAGGTGTGCCACCACACCCAGCACAATTTTTAAATATAAGGAATTATGGCTCAAATTAGAAGTTTTTAAAAAATTACTGATTGAAGACTGTTCCAGCTGACAATGTGGCTCATGAGGCAGCCATGCGAGCACTGTGGGAGACCGAGGCAGAAAGGAGACAAGTTAAAGCCCAACACTGCAACTCTGTAACTCAGCAAGAACTTGTTCCAAAATAAATAAATACTTACAACAATAATAACAATAATAATAAAAAAGGGCTGGGGATGTAGCTTAGTGCAAAGGCACTGAGTTCAATCCCCAGTAATATGTGCACGCATACACACACACATGAGACTGGAAATGGGATGGAATCCTGCATGTCTTATTCTCTTCCTTTCACACTATCACCTTTCAGTTTCCTTTTTTTTTTTTTTTTTTTGTTTTTACAGGTGTGTGCCACCAGACCCAGCCACATTGCCTGTTCTTTAAGACCCAGTTCAAACCATGATATGGATACACTGAGAGCAGCTAAATGTTAGCAATACATGCACGGCAGAGGCTGCAAAAATGTGCACATATCAGCACAGCCATCAAAGGCATTCTCATTCAAAGGGAAGAATGAGATTTAACATACATAACAATCTACGGATAATAAAGTAAGGCAGACCATTAGTTCTATAGCTTGGATCTTGAACATGTTAAAGACCCACTCGGACATCAGACTGCAGCACCTTCGGGAGGTGGTGGAACATTTAAGGTTGGGGTGAGGGGTACACAGCTACAGCCCAAACTACTCAGAAAGCTGAGGCAGGAGGACTGCTTGAGCCCAGGAGTTCGAGGTCAGCATGGGCAACACGGTGAGACTTTGTCTTAACACCACCACCGACAAAAAAAACCAGGTAGGTACTAGTGACAGGAAGTTAGGTCACTAAAAGCAGGCCCCTGAAATACTGAGACCCGATCCACTTCCTGTTGCTCTCTGTACTTCTGGCCACCATGAGGTGAATTTAAGCTGAGCGTGGTGGCACATGTAATCTCAGCACTTGGGAGGTTGAGGCAAGAGGATCATTGTGAGTTCAAGATCAGCCTGGGCTACACAGTGAGACCTTGTCTCAAAAAAACAAAAAACAGGACCAGAGATGTAGCTCACTGGCACAAGTGCCTGCCTGGCAAGTGCGAGGTCATGAGTTTGAGCCCCAGTACAAAAAAACAAAAACAAAAACAAAATTTAGTAACACTGTCTAAAGTCTGAAGCAGTACTGTCCAACAGAATGGAAGCCACAGATATAATTTTTAAATTTTAGGTGGCCATATTAAAAGGAAAAAGAAGTGAATCCAATTTTAATAATACTTTTATATATTGTTTACCCAGATATATTTAAAAAAACAATTTCAACATGTTATCATTATAAAACTTCAGATATATTTTTTCATATGAAGCCTTTGAAATCAGGAGTGTTTATTATGCTTTTTTTTTTTTTTTTTTTTTGTGGCACCAGGGATGGAACTCACAGCCTCACGCCTGCCAGGGCAGGCGCTTAAGCCACTGAGCCAAACTCCCGGCCCTTATTATGCTTTTGTACATTTTAATTCAGGTTAGTCACACTTCATGTGCTCAACAGCCATGCGGATCTTACCCACTGAACAGTGAAGCTCTAGATTTTTTTTTGGTACTGGGGATCAAACTCACAGCCTCGCCTCTGCCAGACAGGCACTTAGGCCACTGAGCTAAATCCCCAGCTCTATTTTTTGAAGCAGGGTCTCACCATGTAGTTCAGGCTGGACTTGAACTCACTTTGTAGCCCAGGCTGGTCTCGAACTCACAACAATCCTCCTGCCTCAGCCTCCCAAGTGCTGGGATTAAAGGCGTGCCCCACCACGCCTGGCTTGAAGCCCTAGATTGAAACAGAGAATGAACAGTTATGTAATTGTGTGAAAAGGGCCTGTGTTATCACACAGAGGATGTAGGAAGAATAAAAGCAGAACTGACAACACCTGACAACTGTAGTTAAATGATACCAAGTAGATTTCATGGCCAAGTCCAAGCTTAACAGCAGAAAGCAGCACAACTGATTATCAATGTCTGCTGTAGTTAGAGAAGGGATTTTAAAATATTCTTGGACACTGAAATAACAAAGGTAGTGATGACAGAGAGGGGAATTAGGAGAGGAAAGGTTAAACACATAGAGAACATTCACCACAGATGAGGAAGCAAGGCTGTCAGGCTTTGCTCAAGCGTACACATCTGCTTGCCCAGATTTTAAACCAAGTGGCCAAAGTTTTCGCTCCGCACCATGACACGCCTCCCTGTGTGTGGCAAATAAACTCCATCACCAGTTAAATTGAGGAAAGTGGTGAAGTAAGTCTAAATGTTTATTGAAAACCCACATAAGAACCGGGGATTTAGCTCAGTGGCTTAAGTGCCTGCCAGGCAGACGCAAGGTTGTGAGTTCGATTCCCGGTACTAAAAAACAAACAAAAACTCATGTAAGAGGATAGGAGATGCTTAAAAGTGTCATAAGTATACTATGAATATAAAGCACGGAAGGAACGCAATGAAAAGAGTAAAGAACCAACAGCTACTTACATGAAAAGTTCCTAATCAATTTAAAATCTGCCCCCTTAAGTTTTTCTTGTAAGGAAACCTTACATTAATTGCTCTCCACAGTTAATGTAGCTTCTTAAAACATATTTTCCTCATCTGAAAAATGGGGAGTATAATAGCACCTACTTCCAGATAGGACCAAATGAGATAATACGTTATAAAGTCCTCCATACAATACTTGGTGAACAGTGAGTGTCATGGCTTGTATCTAGATGTGCCCCCAAAGCCTTATGCGGTCTGGGGGGAGTTTTGATGATGGTTGGGTTAGGGTATATAAATGTGGATAAGGGATGTGATACAGGGATCAAGAGTACATATGATGGAGGCCCCGCCTTGTGGATGGTCTTGTAACCTGCATGGAACGTACCGGGAAAGAAGGCGGGTTCCCTGCTTGGTACTTTGCTGTCTCCTGTCTGCTCTGCCATAGACTTTCTCCTCTGTGATGCCATCTGCCTTGAAGGCAGCCAACTATGGACTGAAACCGCTACAGACTGTAAGCTGAAATAAACCTTTCTTCCTTTAACTTCAGATGTTAGATATTTTGTCTCAGCAACAAGTAACTAAGACAATGAGTATTCATAAAGGTTAGCTGCTAATTACTAGTACCGAAACTGTAAATACTTCCCACCTTCTTTCTTTCTTCCCTGACCCTTTCTTTAAAACAGGGTCTCACTATGTTGCTCTTAAATGTATGATCTTGCCTCAGTCTCCCAAGTGCTGGAATTGCACCATGCCTGGCTATTTCCTTATTTTTAATTGCTATTACTACACAATTGTACAATTAATACCAGTATATAATGTAATGGCAGTAATAGTAACCTATACATAGTCCATATAATTTGAAAAATTTCACATAATCATTACATGTAGCAATTAGCCTGTATTACAGAGGACATTTTAAGATATTAAACAATTAGCCCAGTGTTTCATTGTCAAATGTGGAAACAAATTTCAAAAATCAGATTTCTATCCTATAGCCAGTGTCCTTCCTATTTTATTATCTGGTTAAAAGGAGATATTTTAACTTAAATTAATTAATATTTTATAGCCAGGATAATTTTCCAATTCTCTTACATACCTAACAACTGTACCAACCTTTATGCTCAAGAGTACATTTAGAAAAGTTTCTGAAATACTTGTTCTAAATTGAAATATCATCCCAGCACTCGGGAGGCTGAGGTAGGTGGAGCGTTGTGAGTTCAAGGCCAGCTTGGGCTACAACGCGAGCACAAGGCCGGCCTGAGCTACACAGTGCGACCCTGCCTCAAAAAACCAGGGGTGGGGAGTTCAGCTCAGTGGCTTAAGTGCCTGCCCTGGCAAGCGCAAGGTTGTGAGTTCAATCCCCAGTGCCGCAAAAAAAAATAAAATAAATAAATAAATAAATTGAAATATCAAAACCAGAATATTCTGTATGTGCCTTATTTTCCTTTATGGCAAGTCTATAATAAACTTTAGCACATTTAATTATGGAAATGTTATTTCATAAACTATGGAAGCATCCCTTGTTGGTTGTATTTTAGTGATACCTAATTTTAGATTTTATACACCTAAAATATTCCAATTAATGATATTTAATTGACTATATTATCTCTGCATTTCCAAATGCCAGTTAGCTTCAGAATCTAAGATTCAAAATAATTTCCATAGCAACTAGCCTAATCTTCAACTCTTATGACTTAGAAAAATAATATATATATATGTATATATATATTTTTTTTGCAGGGAGTGGTACCAGGGATCAAACTCATGACTTCACATTTGCCAGGCAGGCACTTACACCACTGAGCTAAATCCCCAGTCCAATAATTTGTTTTTAAAAAATTAAAAAATAATACAAAGTAAAGGACAGCCAATCAGAAACAAACACAATTTTAGCATACAAAAAAATGAGAAAATTCCACTTGGAAATCAAAGGGAAATAGAGATGGCCCCAGTAGGTAATATTAACATGTCTGCTCACTGAACCTAAATAAATATCTTTCCAAAATATGATGGGGATTATAAATTATAAGCTTTTCACTGTTGATAATAGGAAAAGGATACATAGAAGAGTTCAGTTCTTCTAACTGTAACACAAAGAAACAAATTTAATTTTAGTAAGAAATATATAGAAACAGGTCACTGTTAACTACACATTGTTAACTTATATTTTAAAATAGCATTTCATTTAAGCCTTCTTTAAATGAACGAAAACAAATTTTTTTTTTTGGAGACACAGTCTGGTTGTGTAGTTCAGGCTGGCCTTGACCTCACTATACACCCCAGGCTGGCCTTGAACTCATGGCGAGCCTATTCCTCAGGCTCCTAAATGCTGGGATTACAAGTTTAGGTCACCACACCCAGTGAAAGAAAAACTTTTGCTGTTGTTGTTGTTGTTGTCTTAGGAAAAACTTCTTAAGAAAAAAATTTTCAAAAACTTTCCAGGCTAGGAAAATATTTTTGTAAAACAATTATAAAGGAATTTTAGTATTTATAAATAAAGAATATGAGGAGAAAATGAAAAAGATGACAAAAACTAGAGTTTTGTAAATATCCCCTAAAACCATGCATAATTATAATAATCTCTAAAAATAGCTTTAAAAGAAAAAAATTGACATTTTAATGATCACAATCTTTGAAAGCTTTATGAATTACAGAAATATTTCACATGGAGGTTTAGTTTTCAATACAAAATGGGATGTATGGTCCCTTGTCTTAGTGTGTTTGATCTGCTATAACAAAACACCCTCAACTGCTGCCATAGCTTACATAACAGAAATTCACTTCTCACAGTTCTGGGAACCACAAGTCGATGATTAAGATGCTAGCAGATTTGGGGTCTGAGGAGGGTCCCCTTCCTGGTTCACACAGTGGCACCTTCTGGGTGTGTCCTCACAATGTAGAAGACAGGGCTCCCTCCTGGGTTGGATCAAGCAGGGATACGATCCCATTCTTGACTTGATCATCTCCTAAATCCCTAGCTCCTACTACCATTACCTTTGGGGTAAGGACTTCAACACAGGATGTCCGGGAGGACCCAAACACGCAGATCGTAACACCCCTCAATTTACAGAAGAAAAACTGCATTACAAAGATGTTAACACCTGCACAATTTATTTTATTTACTTATTCTTTTGATACTGGGGATCAAACTCAACCTCGAACCTGCCAGACAGGTGCTTACCCCACTGAGCTAAATCCCTGGTGACCTGTGCAAGTTAGTGAGACAATGTCTCAAAATAAAAAATAAAAAAAGGCCTGGGGATGCAGCGCAAAGGCTGAGTTCAATCCTCAGTACTGCAAAAAATAGTTAACTAAATTGTTCAGTGTTACACAGTATAACCCAAAAACCCAAATGCAAGCTCTGGACTTAAAATAAAAAGGCTTTCTGCTTTCAAATTTAACATTCTTGGAACCATACCACAGTTACTATCCTAAATGTATAGGAAATGAGACTTATCTTTGTTAAGGGGAATAAAACAGAGTATAAAAAGAAATAACTACAAGACTAGACTAAATATAAAAGATCTAAAATAAAGAGTATAGGCTTGAAATGTTAAAAGTATGAGCATACAATTTCCTTCATATTTACTTTTTCAAAAGGTAAAAAAAGCAATAAAAACTGACCCTTTCTGTCAGTCAGTGGTAAATATGGGATTTTAAATAAAGCGTGTTGAATTCAATTTTTATTTATTTTTGTTCCAAAAAGGACTTAAAGAAGCAAGTTTAATTAACACTTTTGATTCTAACAGTTACACAAGGGTGTTATAGGCTGAAGTGTGTGTGTGCATGTCCCCAAATTCATAGGTTTTAGTCCTCACCCAGAGCAGCTCAGAGTATGAGTGCAGCTGCAGACCTCCAGAGAGGTGATTAAGTCAAAATGAGGTCATGAGGGTGGGCCCTGACCCAATGTGATCAGTGCCCTTACAAGGAGAAGAAACTGGACACAGATGAACATGAAGATGCCACCTACCAACCAAGGACAGAGGCCCCAGGAGAAACCAGCCCTGTCAACACCATGGCCTCCAACTTTCAGCCTCTAGAATTGTGAGAACAGAAACTCCTGTCTTGAGCCAGCCAGTCTGCGGTACCTGGGTATGGCAGCTGTAGCAAACTAACACATACATGGTGGCAAGGCACCTGATACCAGAAGTACCCAGCATAGTTCTGTATTTAAAAGTAAGTGACTGAATACACAACACAAAGTGTATTAATCATGTAAAGGGGAAAAGTCTTTGATTATTAGCTTCTGTATCTTAAGATCTGTACACATATAATAACAGTAATATCCATACATATGTAACATGTAGTGAAGCAAATACTTCCTTTTTAGATTTGCCAGTATTCTGAAAGTACATGTTTAGATGTATGAAAACTTCTTTATATTTCTTCAAACAAAAGAGCACAGTACAACATGGATGTCCTCTGAAAACACTACACTCAGTGAAAGAGCCCACTTGAGGCTCCTGTCTTGTGAATCCACTGATGTGAATGACCATGGAGCGCAAATCTGTGCAGGCAGAGGTGCCCTGGGGTGGCTGGGGGGTGCCGAGGCAGGGTTGAGAGGTGCAGGTTTCTTTCAGAAGTGAAGAAAATGTTCCAGAGTTGGACACTGGTGACAGCTGTATATGTGGATATACTAAAAACCACTGAATTACATACTTTAAAAGGGTTAAAAAGTGATTTTGTTACTTTATAATACAATGAAAAAATCTGGAGAGTAGACAAAAGACGCATACTCACGTCAGACAGCAGTCTGTCCAGGTTGGAGTCACTGGCTGCTTTCCTCTTGTCCTCAGGAAGCTCCTCTAACTCCCCGTAGAGCTCCAGATTCAAGCGGGCTAACTTTTCCTGCATTCCCCGCACATGCTCCATCTGCTCTATGGAACACTCATTTCCTGGGGAACATTCCAGAACTTTAATGAAGATTAACGTCAAAGCTAATAGCCTTGAGGAATAGCTTTCAACCTCTAGGTCCTCCAAAATATATCTGTCTTCCTTTTTTTGTAAACTGTTAATGATGACATCTTTTTCAAATTCTTATTTTTGTTAGTATATGTTTGCAGTACATAATGGTGTATCTTGTATGTATAACTGAAAATCAAATTTTTGAACAGAAAAGAATGACCAACCTAAGCAATGACTTTGGGTGCTTAAAAAAAATCGCACAAGAGAAAACATGTTGTCTTCAATAGTAATATCACAAGTAATAGCATCATCTAATTATGTCCGATTTGACAACTGTAATTTGAATTGAGTGACCCAATATTTTATAGTAACCTGAGTGAAACAGTCCTGTAAGAATGTATTTTTCCAACCAATTATGTATTCTTCCTTTAGGAAAGATAAATGAAAGTATGTATGAAGCAGGAAGAATATTATAAAGCATGAATAATACAACGCATTGTTTCCAACTGTATATACAGTAGTACGAAACAACTTGTTATAGAATAACATTATTCACTACAGTTCTCTGCAGTGACATTATTTGTCCTGAGCAACTAATTTATTTTTGCTTTTTTTTTTTTCTGGTACCAGGGATCGAACTCACAACCTCATCCCTGACAGGCAGGCACTTAAGCCACTGAGCTAAATCCCTGACCCTATTTTTTGAGACAGGGTCTCACTATGCAGTTCAGGCTGGCCTTGAACTCACTTTGTAGCCCAGGCTGGTCTCAAACTCACAATGATCCTCCAGCCTCAGCCTCCCAAGTGCTGGGATTAAAGGCGCACACCACCACGCCTGGCTGGCACACTACGTATTTTCACCCAGTTTAGGTACAGACTCCATAACATCTTGATGCCATAATTTTTTCAAAAACCAATTCTTGTTTAAACCTAAAGATATTACACAGGTATATAATAGCTTAGCTAAAGTTAAAGTACATATCTTTAATCAATGTGATTTAATATATATTATACTAGCTTCTTCTAATAAGCTTTATAACTTCTTCGCAACTATACTACATTATGTTAAGGACAATTAATACTGAATTAGTTATGGTTCTCTCAAAACCAGCCTTTACTCAGAATAAAATATATTATATTTCTTCCATTTTAATAATTACTAAAATAACCTGGAGGGTCAAGAAGAAATACCTCAGGATGTACGTGTATATGGGGTGTAGGTATATGGATGTGTGTGTGTGTAGAGAGACAGACAGAAAAAAATACATACAGAAAGTATACAGAGAGATAGAAATCACAAGGGAAAAGATTGAAGAGGAGGAGGATGGATCGAGGCAACCCAACACAAGGACAAGAGAAGCTCCACTAGGCTAAGAAGAAATAGATGGAGGAGATATGGTCTGCAAGATGAAACAGGAATCAGCAAACAAAAAAGGCTCACTGGTTCCCAGGCAAGAAAAGACACAGTCCTAAGCATATCCTGGTAAATGCCTACATTTTAAAGATTAAAGAAAAAATATTTCTATACCAAGACAGAAAAAATTAATTACATGGTAAGAAAGAATCCATAAAGAATACACTGGCAATAGAATTGTCATGACAACACGTAGAGAAAACAGTCAAGTAATGAACCCAAACAAGAAAGAACTTAGTCCAAAAACACAAAGCCATGTAAGTTGAGGCAGAAGGGTGCTGGGAGGCTGCAAAGCAGTAAAGATGACGTCTCAAAGGTGGCGGGCAGGGTGAGGAGCCAGTGAAAGTATTCTGAAGATTCCACACGGGATGGGAGAAAGCAAAGAAACAGGGGATATAATCAAACATTTCTGTGAACTAGACTATGTGTTTAATGTCTTTTTGTCAGATTCTAGTATAGCACTGGAAATTCAGAAACTATAAAGGAAAAGACAGCTACATAAAAGATAAGTATACAAAATTAAAGACTTCCACAGCTTAAGAATACCATAAAGAACACAGACAAAATAAAATGTAAAAACAGAAACATACTAGAGGTCAGAGGGTTAGTATCAAAAACATATAAAAGGGTGCACACTTGTAATCCCAGTACTCAGGAGACTGAGCCAAGTGGATCGTTACGTTTGAGCCTCCCTGGCAATTTAGCAACTTAGTGAGACCCTGTCTCAAAATTAAAAAATTCAAAAAGGGCTGGAAATGTAGCTCAGTGTAAAAGGCCTCACTCATTACCACAAAAAACAAACAAACAAACAAACAAAAAAAACACCACCAGCTGATGGCAACTGACAACAACAAATGTAAACAACTTAATAAAAATAACCAAAATAAAAACTAGGTAAAGGTCCTGAAAAAAAAAAATCCAACTGCTTACGAAATACACACGGATATTCAAATTCAACAGTAGGTTTTAAAATCTTACTATACTTCGTACCAATGCATCAACAAAAACTAAATGACATTATACCTACCACTAGTGAGAATTCAGGGAAAGGGTTTTTTTCATAAACTGCTGATAGAAATGAAAAACGTTAATCTTTTTTGAAAGCAATCTGGGCATTTCTATTACAAGTAAAATCACAGACATGCTTTAACTCAACAATCCCACTCATGGGGATGCATTCAAAAAATACAAGCATCAACGTTAGAATACAGGGCAGGCATGGTGGAGCACACTTGTAGTCCCAGTACTCAGAAGGCTGAGGCAGGAGGACTGTGGTGAGTCTGAGGCTAGCCTGGAATACATACTGAGAACCTGTCTCAAAAAAATAAGTAAATAAAAAAAAAAATAAAATAAGTAAATAGAAAGGAATGGTGATGTAGCTCAGTGGTAGAGCACTTGCCCAGTGTGCACAAGGGCCTGGCTTCAATCCCCAGCACTGAGAAAAGGAGTGTATATAAAAGTTGTTCACTGTGGGAGAGAGGCACAGAGCACACACCTGTAATTCCAGCTACCTGGGACTCTTGAGACAGGAGGGTCGAAGTTCAAGGCCAACCTTAGCAACAGCCTCAAACAGAACAAAACAAGCCAAAATGATGTTTACTATGGTTGCATTTAGTGGCTCAAAGCTGAAAAACAGTATCCTTTAATATAGAAAAGACCGAAATAAACCAGTATATTTACAACTAAGAAGATTATGCATGTAGTCATGGAAAAGAATGAAATTGAGCTAGACAAGGTAATTTGCAGAGATTTCCACTAAATGTTGTTTAATGAAGGAAAGCCAGACACAGAAAAACATGTAAGGTCCCATCTGTGTAAAACAACAGAGCCCAAATCGTGTGCATGTGCATGTGTGCATGTCTGTATTTACACCATGAAGGTCACGCTGGGTGTTTGATCCTGAATCAAAAAAACTCAAAATCAAGTAGCTTTCCCCAGAACTTTTAGAAGACAAAAGTCATCTTTCATGACAAGTCCAGTGCGGTTGCAAGTTATGCCTATGGTCTCTCTCTTTTTTAACAAAAGAAAATGATAAATCAAAGAGGAACAGCAGCTGGGCATGGTGGTACACACTTGTAAACTTAACACTCTAGAGGCTGAGGCGGGAAGATTGTGGGTATGAGACCACCCTGCACTACACAGTGAGAACCTGTTTCAAAAAACAAAACAAAAACAAAAACAAAAAAAATAAAACAGAAAAGAGAAGCATTCAGTGCTTACCAAAGGCTTGAAGCTTCCCCGAGTGGAAGTCATTTAAAAGGCTGAGGAGCCCTCGCTCCATCTCCTGCACATCCGAGACATCGGTGAGGAAGGAGTGCTGGATGGGAGTCGACTGAGCTCCCTTCCCTTCTCCACCCTGAGGTTTGGTCTTCTCTTTCGCCACTCTGCAATGATGATGCCATGAACGTTAGTCCGTGCTTTTGCTATTCTAGATTAAGGTTTTGCTTAATTTTTTGGTGAATTAAGCAGAGCTTCCCTTAAGAACAACAAACAAAAAAAAATCAGTACTAAATAAAATGAGTATCCTCAATAATATAAAAACCAAACATAAAAAACGAAGAGAAGCCAGGTATGGTGGTGCACGCCTGTAATCCCAGCACTGGCAGGCGGAGGCAGGAGTGCGGCAGATTAGGGGATGGTTAGCTGTCTGGGTGAGTGGGCAGTAGGGTGTGGCCTGTCCATCGTGAAGATCCAAGACAGATGTGCCCAAGCCCTGTACTTGGGACCAATTTGGAAAATTGCTCTCTTCAATTCTTCTGATAGGAGATTGCCTTTTTTTTTTTTTTTTTTTTTTTTTTTTTTTTTTTTTTTTTTTTTTTTTTTTTTTTTTTTTTTTTTTTTTTTTTGCGGCACCAGGGATCGAACTCATAACCGCACACCTGCCACGCAGGCACTTAAGCCAATGAGCCGAACTCCCAGCCCTAGTTTTTTGAGGCAGGGTCGCACTATGTAGCTCAGGCTGGTCTTGCGCTCATGTTGTAGCCCAAGCCGGCCTCGAACTCACAATGCTACTCCTACCTCAGCCTCCCGAGTGCTGGGATTAAAGGCATGCGCCACCAAACCTGGCTGAGATCAAGGTTTTTGATAGCACAGCCCAGATCTGATGTCAGAATGGGATATATAAAAGTCACTTGCCATTAAGCTCATGGTCACCAGCAGCTCTTTCAGTGGCCCACTCTGCAGAACATACTTCTTTTCCTGCCTTTAATAAATTTAAACCTCACTAACCTTTTCATGTGTTTTACCCAATCCTTTGTTCTGGACACCAAGAACCTAGAAAGAATCTCTGGAAACCACACCACCCCTGAACCCCAGTAATATAGTTTTGGCGAAGCTGCCAGAAGGTAAGAGTGATGTTTTGTTTGTGGGTGCAAAAAAATGAGTGGAGGATGGGGACTCCCTCAGCGGCAGCCTGGCATCTGGCTGCCTGTACCTCTACTTCCTGCTGCGTCCCTCTCCCCCATGTAGCTCTCCCTCCTTGGGCCCCAAGGACACTGGTCCTGATGGCACCGTTGGGACACTGCAGCATCCTCTACGGCCACATGGGCTGGGGGCTGCCAGGGAGGCTGGTCAGCTTTCTCACACTCCTGGGACCCCTAGTCACCACCTTCCCCAGCCTTCCCCTTTTGTGCTCAAAGGCTCATCTGTGCTTTTCTCCTGCTTGGCCTCTTATTGCTAGGTGCCCTTGGGGAGACATTTTTTCAGGTTGCCATCCCAGTCCTGGGGGGTTCCGCCATGCTTGTTAAATCTCTAAAGCCTCTGCTTTCAGGTAAAAAATGAGACTCCTCCTTCCTTCTTCTCTTTTGAATTGGGTTAGATCTCCTCCCTGTTTCTTATAACAGAAATTCAGGTGATCCAGAAACCTAAACTTTAGGGCCTGAGCAGAACAAAGGAAACAGCCGGTAAATGCCAAGTTAACTGGCTGTGAGTATGCAAAAGTAGAGCTAAAGTTAATAGATAACAAACCCTATCCTTGTACTTAGAACCCTGAACTTCTAGGAGTTTACTGTTTCTCTAGGAGTTGGCGGGAGCCCTGAGGAGCTCCACCCTCCTCTCTAAGGAGTCCTAATGGGCCACAGGGTATGGCATAGGGTATGGAGAGTTCTAAAGGGGGAAGAAAGAAGAACTCTCCAGTGCCACTTCACCAGAGACGTCTGGTAGTGCTTGAGTCTCACAGGGGACCTCTTAGAACTCAACAAGTCTGCATCCTTCTGCATGGGATGCCATCTGAAGGACCCAAGACCTAGCCTTCTCTCTCTCCATAGGCCCCATGACGCACCACAGGAACAACCTGCAGAGCACGAAGATCTCTCCAGTAGGCAGTGTTCTTAAACTCTGAGAACAATTCCACCCTGACAATCTGGAAAAGAATGGCTTGTCTTCTATTGCAATACTGCTTGGGTCCAGTATAAACTAGGAAATGGTGAGAGATGGGTACAGAATGGCAGTCTCAATTATACTATTCTTCAGTTAGATCTTTTTTGCAATAGGCAAGGAAAGTGGTATGAAATCCCTAATGTTCAGGTTTTTATGGCTCTTTTTTTCTGCTACTGCCTAAGATCCTGTCCTCACGTGCCCACCCATCTCTCAGGGAAATATGGCCTCTCCCACCAGTTTAATGAAAACAACCATCCTTGGTGGTCTCCTCAACCTCCTTGTAACTCCCAAGCCAATAAATCAGTACTATCTTCAAATGACTCAGGCCTCCACCAGAGGCCCCCGCCTCACGGTTCAGCCCCATAGGACACTTGGAGTATGTCCAACCCTTCCAACTCACCCTGCTCCTAAGAGAGGTTCCAGGGGCAGAGGGGACTATTTGGGTCCCGGTTCCTTTCTCAGGGGCAGATACCCAGCAATGTGAAGAACAGTGAGGTCAATTTTCAGAAGATCCAGATAGGTCTGAAGGCAGGTTTTGACTGTGACCCTTCATCTATCATGGCGAGATCATGTCTGAAGTCTCTTTGGGAAATCGGAAGACTGATAGAGGAAGGGCAGCCTTACAGATGCTAGCTTTATTTCAGGTACCTGAGAATCAGTAAAAGCAGCCTCCAGAAGATAGATGGGAATTAGGACAAAGGAGGAATTCAAGGAGTGGGGCTGGTGGTATTTAGAAAACAAACTGGTCCTTCTTCAAGGGATACAATGGAAAACTAGAAAGTTTCTTCGTGACTCTTTCCATAAAGGAAGAGATGCTCCGTGGAAAATGGTCACTCGAATTTTCACAGGGCTAGGACTAGTGGTGACCGCCTGACAGGTCTGCAAGCCCAGGCCACCTCCTTTGTTAGAACCTGTACAGAGGACACAGGGCATACTTGGGGGGCTGGCAGTTACACTTTATCCACCTGCCACCATGTGGAGTTTTACACAAATACTGATTAACCTGGACCAAATACAACACATTATCTGACTACATGGGAACAAAGTCCTGCCAGCTCGAGCCCAGGGAGACCACCTAGTGTTGACCCTGTAGACCAGGTGCTCATTAAAACTTGTGAAGAAGGGACTCCTGCAGACCATTAAAGCCCAAAACAGCAGGTCCCCTTTTCAGCCATCCTTGCCACCCCCACTGCAGTGGCAGTGGCAGTGGCAGAGACAGAGAGTTGGACTCATACTGGCCCCACTTGAACTGTCTGAGGCAGACGACGGCCTGAAAGAAAGCTACTTCTGTGCACCTCTGGAAGGCCTAAGGCTCTGCTTCAAAAACCATGACTCCTGGACTGTGCCAGGTGCAGAGAAGTAGCCACTAAGGACCCCTAATCCACCACAGCTTAAACACTGTATTACAACGCTTGTGCTTAATTAGATTCATAATGTGGGTAATCTCGCTAGGGCTATGGCTCGCAGGTTCTCAGTAATTTGTCTAGTATCTGTTTGCCATGTTTTCTCCTCTGCAAGAAGCATGAAAATAACACTTAATGTCTCTAATTGCTGGATTTGGCGTAGTCTACCTTTTTTGACAATCCAGGAAATATTCTGACCTGCTGGGCTCTACAACCCCAACCTAACAGTAAAGTTTATCCATTCAAGGTTTCAGACGGTGATCCACACAGAGTGCAGCCCGTGATGCTGACAAATTCACCAAGCTTTCTCCCATCCAGCAGGCAGCTCAACATGTCTTCACACACAGGCACTGACTCCTTGCTTATTGTCTTCCAACAGGTTTTTTCTCATTCCAGCCAGTGAGCCACAACACCCCAAGATAGGCGGCAAGAACACAATCCCCAGTACGTAGGGCCTACAATGCCTATCAACAAGAAGCAGCTATATGAAGACAGAGACTACCACGTGGTAAGCATCCCATAAGGAATTCAGGGATTTTATGTCCCAGGCAAAAATGAGGCAGGAGAATAGGGAGTGGTCAGTTGGCTAGTGAGGTAGGCAACATTAGGGTGTGACCTGTCAATCATGGACAGCCTGGGCACAAGCTCCTAATCCCTGTACCTGAGACCAAGTAGAAAGTGCTAACTTCAGCACTTGGGAGGCTCAAGCAGAAAATCACGGTGAACTGGAGGCCAGCCTGGGCTAAAAAGTGCATTCAAGGCCAGCCTGTCTCAAAACAGATGAGAGACAGACAGACAGACAGACAGAGAGAGAGAGAGGGAGAGAAAGGAAATGCTATCTTCAATTCTTCTAGAATGAAATCAAGTAGGTTACTGATAGGACAACCTAGATCTGACATCATGATGGGGGATTCAACATGAGCTGTTAAGCTCATGGCCACTGTAAGCTCTTTCAGTAGCCCACTGTGAATTCTGCAGAGTATATTTTTTTTCCTACCTTTAATTGGCCTGCACTTACTCTGTTGAGCATGCTTCTTTTCCTATCTTTAATAAATGCAAAACCTCACCACCTTTTTTGCATATTTTACCCAATTCTTTGCTCAGCATATAAGGACCTTGAAAGAATCTCTGAAAACCACAGCACACCTCAGAACCCTGGAAGCAGAAGATCGCTGCGAGTTCAAAATCAGCATGAGCCAAATAGTGAGTGCAAGGTCAGTTTGAACTACATAGCAAGACCCTGTCTCAAAGAAAAAAAGACATACACATTTAACTAATGAATTTATATAATATACTAAATCTCTGAACTATGAAAAACTGAAAAATTTTTAAGTCTTTTTTTTACTACCTGTTTCATTTGTTTCCCTTTTGAGCTTTACCTTGTTTGTTCTCTGAATTATCAGGAGGTCCCCCACATGAATATGGACATTAGGCTAGAGATGTCCAGTGTAAGAAGAAAGGAAGCTATTTCATCATTTTACCATGTGACACAGTGCCAAATACCTGTTGGTGTCCTTGACTCATGCATTTTCTTTTTCCCTGGCCCTATTTTTTCAGACAGCGTCTCACTATGTAGTTCAGGTCGGCCTTGAGCTCACTTTGTAGCCCAAGCCAGCCTCGAACTAACAACGATCCTCCTGCCTCAGCCTCCCGAATGCTGGAATTAAAGGTGTGCACCTCCACACCTGGCTGACTCATGCATTTTTTTTTTTTTTTTTTTTTTTTTTTGCGGCACCGGGGATTGAACTCACAACCTCGAGCCTGTCAGGGCAGGCGCTTAAGGCACTGAGCCAAACTCCTGGCCCTGGTTTTTTGAGGCAGGGTCGCACTGTGTAGCTCAAGCCGGCCTTGCGCTCGCGTTGTAGCCCAAGCCGGCCTCGAACTCACAACACTCCACCTACCTCAGCCTCCCGAGTGCTGGGATTAAAGGCATGCGCCACCATGCCCGGCTTCATGCATTTTCTAAGGCATGTGCAGTCCTAAACTCCTACTAATCATTCCCGTAAGTTAGCTCAGCTCCCAAGTTCTCTCCTTTGCCACTGCCACAGAGCTACCTCCTGGCCATCACCCTCCCAGTCACTCTCCCTGTCTTTGCGCACGGCCTCTCGCCCCCTTCCCTCCTCACAAAGCAGCCAAAGCCATTTCTACAAAATAAAATCAGATATATAATTTACTTAATTTAAACCCTTCAGTAGCTTTGCACTGCTGAACAAAGGCAGGTACCCTTAAACGCTGTCTTCCTTGGTCTAGCCTTTAAGCATGCTCAGTCTCTTTGGTTTTCTAGAAACTCAGCATGTTCTTACATGTGAATTTTCTGCCTGCATTTGCCTCCTTCCGCTTCTTGCCATCTTTGCCAGGCTGCTTCCCACACATCCTTCAAGTCTCGGAAGGAAGTTAATTTTGGAACCCCTAGACTAACTGTTCTCATTACATATGTCTGTCACACACCAGGCTCTCACATATTTGAGTGATGTGTTATATACATTACTCCACAGGAACAGAGAAACCAGTTCACACAGTTCAGGGCCAGCCAGGAAGGTGATGCACGCCTATAATCCCACTACTCAGGAGGCTGAAGCAGGATGATTTCAAATTGGAGGCCAGCCTGAGCCATTTACCAAGATCCTGGCTCAAAATTAAAAGAGGTGGGGATATAGCTCAGTGTGATGTCCAGGCTCACTCCCTAACACTGCGGGGAGGGGGGAGGCTTGAGAAGCAAGTACAAGCTAAACAGATGAAACAGGTTATCTTTATAACCCAATGCATACTACAGATCTCTCTCTCTCTGTCTCTGTCTGTCAGACACACACACACACATACACACACACAAACACACAAATTCAACGCTCAATGTGTTTTTACATGTTGAATGGATACCTGTGGAATCGACAACTGTACTCACTATAAGAAAATTAACAGTATAAATATGAGCAAGGAAGGGATGAAGCACAAGAAAAACTAGTAACTCTTAGCAAGAAATTTAGAACTCATAGGCTGTTGAAAGTAGCAGTTCTTCACAAAATACTGTCTCCATTTTCTCTCTTTTTTTTTTTTTTTTTTTTTTTTTGGTAGCAGGGATTGAACTCACAACCTCGCACCTGCCAGAGAGGCAGACACTTAGGCCACTGAGCTAAATCTCCAGCCCTATTTTTTGAGAAGGTCTCACTATGCAGTTCAGGCTGGCCTTGAACTCACTTTGTAGCCCAGGCTGGTCTCAAACTCACAATGATCCTCCTGCCTCAGCCTCCCAAGTGCTGGGATTAAAGGCATGTGCCACCACACCTGGCTCTTTTTTTTTTTTCTTTTTCATACCAGTGATTGAACCCATGACCTCGTGCTTGCCAGGCAGGCACTTATGTCACTGAGCCAAACCCCAGCCCCTCTGTCTGCATTTTCTATATGTAGCATTAAATCACATCATCCAGTACCTTGGTACTCAACAGTGCTGACCAAGATTAAGTAACAGCAACCTCACCCACAAGCTTAGGAAACAGAGCGCACCAGATTCTAACCATCACAACACCAGGGAGTATCCAGGAAGCTAACCAGAAATGCCTATCTGAAGCCTCATCCAATACTGAATGATTAAGAATCTGCATTCTAAATGATCCCCAAGAAATCCATACACACATTAAAATCTGAGATAAGCTATTATAGACTATAAGGTTTCAGTACAGCAAATACATTTTTTCCTTTCAAATTTGGAAGTTTTATTCAAGTAAGGGTTTTACACCATTCATCATTCAATAAGCATCAAAAAAACAAACAAAAACAAAAGATAAAATCCCCTTTATTGCTTCTTCACTGCTTCTGGTTATGTCACACTGTCTCACTTTGTTAAAACAAATCAGTAACAAAAAGTACACATGATGAAATTACAGTATGTGCAACTGCCAGTGTAAATACTGCCAGGCATACAATGATGATCCACATGGTCCCAGCCCACAGGAATCTTACATTCTAGAAGATACAGAAACAAAATCACCAGGTTAAAAAAAGCAATGAGTAATCTTAGGAGTAATCCTTGGAGGCTGAGGCAGGCGGATTTTGCCAGTTCAGTTTGAGTTCTATTTTATTAAAAAATAAGAAAAGGGCTAGGGCAGTAATCACAAACCTTTCAGAGCTTTCGATGATAACAAATAGCGAGCTGCAGTCATGTGCCATAGGGTCACAACCACAGGGATAGGGACACAGGTAGCTCAAGGCAATCCCCTCTATCAAGTGGGGGAAATATAATTGTTATCAAGAATCTAAAGAAAATAATAAGCACCTTTAAAATTTTTTTTGGCTTTTTTTCCTACCAACTATAACTTAATTCAAAATGTGATTCAATCCAGGGATTCAGCTCAGAGGCATAAGTGCCTGCCTGGCAAGCATGAGGTCGTAAGTTTGATCCCCAGTACCAAAACCTGGTTCAATTTCTCCAAGAGGAAAACTCCTTGCTTTCTTATAATTTTTTTCAGGGGAAACACTAAGGACTCTTTTGTTTTCAAAGTCAAGCTGAGGGGCCAGGTATATGGCTCAGTGGTACAGCACCTGCCTGGCAAGTGCAAGGTCCTGAGTGAGAGTCCTGGCATCCAAGAAAAAAAAAATAGTCAAGCTGAGTCAGAGAAAGTTCTAAGAAGTAGCTTCTGGGTTGGGGCTGCGACTCAGTGGTACTGACTACTGAGCTTGTGCAAGGCTCTGGGTTCAGGAAAAAAAATAGTTGTTTTAGTATTTAATAGTACTTTAGTGTGAAAATGGGAAAGAAAATAATTCACCTTTTTAACTTTGGTCGCTGTGAAGTTGACTGTGATGCAGGATTTGAAAACCCTGTGCTTTTACTTACTGGAATGGCATTTTTTTTGGCATTAACAACCTGAGTGGGATGGGCACTAAAAGACTTAGGGCTCCTCCTCTTCATTTTCCGCTCTTCCATTGTCCTGAGTTCCTTGCTGCACTGAGGGCAGCTTCTTAAGACCTGCATAAGAAAACACAGCAATCACATATGTGTGCTATAATATGCAAAAATGAAAGAGATGCAAAGGCCCATTTCACGAAATGAAAGAGGGTCAAGAATTTCAGAGGTCATCAAAGAAACGTAGAATTTCTTAAGTTTAATTGCATGGTAGACTTTACCATTTTCTTTATTGACTCTGCCTATAAATATTTACTGACTCTCTTCCATGAGCCAGCTACCATTGTGAATCCTGGAGAAATTCCTTCTCTCAAGAAACTGACATTGTGCAAGGTGAATGATATACAAATATATAAATAATAAATCACCCATGTAACAGCTCAACCTGACTCAAGCTTTAGGTGGTTCTCTCTTCCAAAATGTATTCTTAGGAAGAACAAACCAGATTCAAACGTGTATCACTGCTGAAGCATCAGCAATTAGAAGAGTTATGTCACCAAAGAGAAACTCAGTTCATGCCTAGGGATACTGTTAATTCTGGGTCTGTGATTAAGTGAAGTACTATGAAATCAAATTTGTTTGTCTAATCTGAATATAATTTCTTTACCTATGTCCAAAAAAACCCCATGAATTATATGTTGTTTGCCGTATTAAAACAGCCCTATGAAGTCACAGAAGTCCTTTCTACGGGGAATACCTGTAAAACCTCCGATTTATCCCAATATTCTCCCCTTATTTCACGAATTAACCAGTTTTATTTCCCCAGCAGTCATCTATCTAAAAATACCCTTCCACATTTTTTAATTTGTGTACAGTGCTAAATTTTTCTTTAATCCATTGACTCGTGTATTTGTAAAATAAGAAATTTAAATTTGAAATACTATGATTGTAAATTGCGCTAGGAAATTCACGACCTTTTAAAGACATTCGATTAAACCAAGGGTGTTTTCTAAAATACGATGTTATGAGGGTTCAGGGCTTGAAAGTTGTTGGTTTAAGAAGGTAACATCCGGCACAAAGGCACCGCAATCCTTCCTGTATACCCAGCAGCAAGGAACATTTTTGAGAAGGCGCGAGCTGCTCACGGTTACTCAACACTGATTTTGAGGGCCAGGTTCTTCCTCCAAGCAGGACCCTCGAAGGGCCCTCTTGTCGCCTCAGTGTCCTTCCCTAATCTGCCGAAGCGATGACCCATCACTACCCAGAACCCAACAGTGACCACAGTGGGAGTTGGAAAGGGCCTAGAGAAGGCTGTGGGGGTTCCTTTGCTTCCACCACCTACCCGATGAAGAAGGAGGCCGGGGTCCCTTTCCTCAACAGACAAGGAGCAAAAAGCCCCTGACGGCACCACCTCAGCAGCCACTAGTACGGGGCTCGCATCTCGAGACCCGCGCCTCCGCAGCGCCCTTTGTTTACGGAAGTGACGCAAGGAGGCGGGGCCTCTTCCCCTGGGCGGAAGCTCCTCTCCTTCCTACTCCACGGGAGTAGCTGTGGTCTGCGCCCTCGCCTAGGCAGGATTTCCCTTGCCCTACCTTCAGGCGTAACTCCGACGGCCGTGGAAAGGAGGACTCACGGCTGGCATTTAACTTGAGGCTGTGTAAGCAGGGAGTGATAAGAGTGGCGATGGAAGTAGGAATGGTGACTATAATGTCCTTCCCGGAAGTTGCCCGCCTCTTGGCGAGCGTCTCTGTCGAACTACAACTCCCAGCATGCTCTTCGAGCAGGCGTGGGGGCGGGCGTCACTATGACGACCGCTCCCAGATTGTTTCTGAATCCTTGGCAGCGCTTTCGCAGCTGAACTATTGGAAGAAGTGGAGAAGTCTGTGAGAGAATGGCGGTTCTGTTGGGGACCTGAGTCCGGAAATGCGAATCTACTACTACCGCCGTTAATAGCTAATCTGTTCGGGCGCTTGACCTACCTTGTCTGTAAACCACGCTACAGTTACGAGCGCTGGCTCTGAAATCTCTGTTTTAGAACTGAAGACTCTGAGACTTACAAAGGTTGCGATCCAGGTGTCGGTAGCCAGTGACTGTCCTGCCGCACTTCTTCCCTGGAGGAGGAATTTCAGGGCGGGAGAGAAGGCCGATTCCCGAATGAGAGAAGAAATGCGAGCTTCACGCCCAGGCCTAGGTGGCCCTCCCGGAGTGGGCTTGGGGTGGAGCGGCTTCGGGTTCACCGCGCCTAGACAGGAACGCGGAGGACGCTGCGGTTCTCCCGCCTTTGCGGATGAGCCTTGTCCGTGCAGACAGAGCGAAAATGAGCGCGAGCATGGGATGTGCTCACACGGCCCTCCGTCTTCAAAATTACTTTTTCTTTTGTTCCTTTTTAAAGGCACTGAGCAGCCTGATGTGGTGTTGCACGCCTGTGATCTCAGCACTAGGGAGGCTGAGGCAGGAGGAGCAATGCGAATTCGAGGCCAGCATGGAGCTACATTGTGAACTCAAAGCCACCCTGAACTACACAGAGAGACCTTTGCTTAAATAAATGTCTGTCTATCTGTCTTGTCTGTCTGTCTTTGAGTTAGGATCTCCTTATGCAATTCAGGCAGGGTTTGAACTCATTCTGAGGCCCACGCTGGCCTTGAACTCCAAGCAATCTTCCTGCCTCAGCCTCCTGAGCGCTAGGATTACAGGCATATGACACCACACGAGGCCACATATTCTTTTTAAGGGCAAGAGTGGTTTTCAAATTGGGGAATGATTATCAGCAAGATGTGAAGATGATGTATCATCCCAGTATCTTTTCTCCATGTAATTGTAATAGAAAGTGCCTGGTTTCAGAAGGAGGCCATGCTGCAGTTCCAGCCCTCCCTTAGCTTTCTCTCCTTGGCTGAACTTTTAAACTGCTTTTAGTAGCAGCACCCCGTGGAGTACCAGAGGCTGCTAAGCAGGATCTGTGGGAACAGCTTTCAGTATGGAGGAGAGGCTTGGGGGAAGGGGCCCAGGAATAGAGGAGGGGAGCAGGGAGAGGGAAGGAAGGAAAGCAAAGCAAGGATTCCCAAGCACTTCTTTATGTAGCATAAAGTTTATTTCAAACCCAGACTGAGCCTGCAGTGGTGGCTCACACCTGTAATTCTATTACTCTGGTGGGCAAGGCTGCAAGTAGCAAGTTGGAGCTCAGTGTGGGCAATTTAGTGACACAGCAGGGCGGTGTCTCAAAATAAAGAGGGCCGGGGACATAGCTAGATGCAAAGGCCCTGGATTCAATCTGCAGTACAAAAAAGAAAACTGTTACTGGGTTTGGGGGTGCTGGGGCCTGCTTCTAGAGGTGATTTCTAGGTTCTTTTTGTGCTGAACAAATAATTGGATAAAACAAGTGCAAAAGGTAGGGAGGTTTTACGTTTATTGAAGGTAGGAAAAGAAACATGCTCTGTAGAGCGAGCTTGGGCCAAGCGAAAGCAGGAAAGGTCATATAGCTTGAGAGCGGTTTACTGTGGGAGAGAGGTCTAAGCTGCTTTGTCCCAACTGCTCCAGTTCTCAGAAGTCCACATGCAGGGCTTTGGGCAGGCTTGGCCACAGGCCCTGGGACTTTGTAATTAACAGGCCACGCCCCCTTCCCCAGTCAGCCCCCAGGGCCTAGGCTCCTGCTTCAGGACCCTGCTTGGCTTTGAGTAAATTGGCATCATTTCTGTCAGTAGAGTAATAAATCTTTACAAAGGGCCAGGAAAAGAGATGAGACTCAGGTTACTGATTGTGCAGTCATAATAAGCAGTGACAATTGTGTAAGCCCAGGCACCGGTGCACGTAAGTCTGAGTTTGAGAATATGAGATTGGGAAAGTTGATACTGGGGATTAAACCCAGAGGTGCTCTACCATGGAGCTACAGTCTCAGCCCTGTTTTTTTTTTTTTTTTTCCCTTTCTTTTCTTTCTTTTTTCTTTCTTTATCTCTCTCTCTTTTTTTTTTTTTTTTGGGCAGAGTCTCACTATGTATTGCAGGCTGGCCTTGAACTCACAGCAATCCTCCTGCCTCAGCTTCCTGAGTGTTGGGATTACAGGTGTGCACCATGCCCAACCATTTATGTATTTACTTTTTTTTTTTTTTTTTTTTTTTGTGGCACCAGTGATCGAACTCACAACCTCGCACCTGTCGCACAGGCCCTTAAACCACTGAGCCAAACTCTCGGCCCTAGTTTTTTTTTGAGGCAGGGTCACACTATGTAACTCAGACCGGCCTTGTGCTCGAGTTGTAGCCCAAGCGGGCCTCGAACTCACAATGCTCCTCCTACCTCAGCCTCCCAAGTGCTGGGATTAAAGGCGTGCGCCACCATGCCCGGTTTATGTATTTACTTTTAAAACAGTGTCTCAGTTGCCCAGGCTACTTTCAGCCCCCTGAGCGAGTAGGATTAGAGACTTGCAGCACAACACCTAGTCAAGATAAACATGTTTGAAACTCACATAGGTCTATTGAAATAGGAATGTTTCAGTTAAAGAACTGTATTTTTTTCATTTGTTTGAAGGCAAAATTTTTATTAACTTATATGAGTAAAATTCACATTGTGGTCCTTAAACTGCTAAAGACATCTAAACATTGTTGATTCTAAGAATACCTAATTTGAGTAACAGGTTCTACCATAATTCATCATCAGATTATGGAAGCTTGCAGCTTTAAAATATTTTTTTAGACTTAGGATATAATACTCTTATAAGAGAAACTTTGTAAGTAACTAGACAAAAGCCAGGCATGATGCTTCAAGCCCATAATCGCAGCACTCAGCCAGCTGAGACCAGAGGATCAAAAGTTCAAGCCCAACCTGGACAATTCAATAATTTAGCAAGATCCTGGCTCAAAAAATGAAAGGGCTGGGTATGTAGCTCAATGAGAAAACTTGGGTTCAATCTTCTGTACTGGAAAAAAGAGAAATCTTCTGTAAGCTCAAAGCTTTCCATGATTAAGTGGGTATAGATGTCAAAGGGAAAAGGTTGTATTCCATGTCTTTGGCATGTTCAGTGCAGAGGAAGGGAGGGAAAGGTGTGTTGAAGGTTTAAGGAAGTCTGTTATTTTGGTCTGTGTTGGATGAGGCAGGAGTTTAGCTTCCAAGAAAAATGGGAAAGTTACAGATCACTTTCTACCCTGCAATCTTAGAAAGAGGGAGAGATGATTTCTTCCATGTAAGGCAGGGGGAGATTTAATTGCATTTAAATCTTAATCTGAGATGATGTCTGGTCATCCGCCTCTTTTCACACTAGTCTGTTAGCTACTGAAGGAAGGAACTAGGTGTTACACAGGTTTATAATCAGAGTCTAGCACAGTGTCTGGCATATGATACAAGCTTAGCAAGTGCTCACTGAAAGAATGAATACATGAAGAGAAATTAGACTCATTTGCTAGCCAATGGCAGAATGGCATGAAATCAAGCATCACCGTAACAGATTTCCCACTGCTGAACCAGGACTCGGTTTACTCTTAGTCATACCTGCCTCTGATCTCCAGGTGGCAGTATTTTCTCATAGTATTTGAAACACCAGGTCTCATTAACTTTTTGACAAAAGTGCATTACAAAGAAAATTCTGTTCTGTAGCTTATTTCTATAATTGTACAGAGCCAAATGAAAGATAAAATGTAATTACATGAGATCATGGGTATCTTCCCCATTTCAACACAAGTGACAATTACTGGTAGTAATTCTATCAGTAGAATTGGCAGTTTACAAAAGCTTGAAAATATATACAAATTGTTGTACTGCTTAAAAAATATATAGATAGATAGATAGATATAGATATAACACATGTGTTTCTTCAAAGTGAAAATATGGGTATCACGTAGTATTAGAAATAAACGTATTCCTCTCCCAACAAATATGGTTGACCAGATTAAATACAGAATGGCCAGTTTAAAAAAAATTTTTTTTTTTGAGACAGGTTCTTCCTGAGTAGCCCAGACTGGCCTCAAATTCACAGTGATCCTCCTGCCTCAGCCTCCTGAGTACTACCTGGGATTACACTCATGTCTCACCACACCTGGTATCAGGCCAGTTAAATTTCAACTTCAGGTAAACAAAAATTTTTTCCTGTTTTTGCAAAGATTGTACAGGGCACACTTGTAGGAAAAAAGTATTCCTAATTAATCTGAAATTCAAATTCAACAGGAAAGCTCTTATTTTTCTTTGCTCAATCTAGTAATCTTATCAACAAAGACTTTATAGTTGTCAATTCTGACAGAACTTCACCGGGCCTGCGAGGCAAAGATGTTGCTTCCTTATTTGGGGAGATAAAAGGAAGTAGCTAGTAGGGTTTCCTTCCTTCTATTAAGTCTAACTTCACTGCTCATTGTACTCAACCGAAGCCGGTTGGTTAGGTGACTGAGTAACATCTTCAGGCACATGGAGTTACCTCCAGCGAGTGCAGGAAGTAAAGCCTAAAGCAGCTCTACTACAGAAACACTCTGCTTTATACAGCTTGTGGGGCGGTTGCAGGTGCAGCACAGTGGTAGAATTTAAGAGGGCTACTATGCAAGAGACAGTTCCCAGCACTAAAACAAAACCAACAAAAAACTGCAGCCTGTAAATATCAAGCAAGGAGATCCTAGACTCTTCACCTCGGATTCACACTTTTCAACAGAACCTGATACACCGCAGTTATGGCAACAGAAATTCAGAGTCTACCAAAAAATATATACACACTTCAGCTGTTCGCCTAATAAATGTTCGGGAGCCCATGGTCAGCGCTTTGAGCACCTCTTGTAATTGTAGAGGCCAAAGGAAACTTGTATGAATCTCATGATGTATCAATAAATGTAGTATTAAAGCATTTATACAAGGTGTTTTTTCCTGGTGTATACTTCTTTTTTTTTTTTTTTTTTTTTTTTTTTTTTTTTTTTTTTTTTTTTTTTTTTTTTTTTTTTTTTTTTTTTTTTTTTTTTTTGGCATCCGGGATTGAACTCACAACCTTGTGCTTGCCAGACAGGCACTTAAGCCACTGAGCCAAGCTCCCGGCCAATGGTGTATACATTTTTTGATGGACGTGGCCAGCAACTGTTAGGATGAAGCAGAAGTTAGTGAGGTCTGATGGGGTGATGGTGCTCTCAGAGTGAGCTGCTCCGGGGATGCAGAGGGAATAGTCAGGGGCGCTGAGTGCCCCGGATCCAGGGCGCTTCCCATGGGGTCTTTCCGAGTGTGACTGACAGTATGATTGGCGGGGCGCTGAGTGACGTCAGCTGCGACTACAGCATCCTTTCCCATGATTCCCTCTGTTCCCATGAGATGTGTAAGATGCAGTCCTTACTGTGGCACCTTCCAGGAGCTCCGGGCCGATGAAAGGTTAGGGAGAGTCAGGCGCCCCTGTGTCTGTTTGAAAGGGCCTAGGGGTCTTTGTCTTTCTTATCTCTGCCTCTAGGACAAAGGTCAGGGGGTTGGCCCTAGGTTGTCACCCAGGTTCAGGTGACAAGGGGAGTTGTCCTGTAGCCTCAATTGTACTATATATATTACTATTGCAAAAAAATAATTTTCTGGTAAGTTAAATAAGGTACTATACTTTTATGTTACTCGTATGATTAATATATTATTTTCCAGATAAGCTTTGCTTCAAACTTATTTTTACAGGGTTGCAGCTGTAAGTTAGTGGTAGACTGCTTGTGGCTTTGGGCTTAGTCTCCAGTACTGGAGAAAGAGGGTGGATTTTATTTGTAAATTAATTTATGAATTTACAATAAAATTTCCATAGAAATGATTTTACCAGGTGATCAGATCTTCGAGTTATATTTGAGAGACTACTCAATCACGTGTGGTTGAAACACTGTATTTGTGGTTTTAAAATAGCTGGGTTTTCTTTTCTTTTTTAGACAAGATTATTGTAATAGTGTCTTAAAGAATAAGAAATAGGGCTGGGGATTTAGCTCAGTGACATAAGCACCTGCCTGGCAAGTGCGAGGTCGTAAGTTTGATCCCCTGTACCAAAAAAAAAAAAAAAAAAAAAAAAAAAAAAAAAAAAAAAAAAAAAAAAAAAAAAAAAAAAAAAAAAAAAAAAAAAAAAAAAAAAAAAAAAAAAAAAAAAAAAAAAAAAAAAAAAAAAGAAAAAGAAAAAAAGAAAAAAGAAAAAGAAAAAAAAGAAAAATACAGAGAAAAAGGTTTTTAAAATATTGACTATTCATGTTTGAGGAAAAATCAATAGCTTTTTCTTCATTCTTGCATCTGTCAAAAGACATTTTAAATGTTTCCTATGAACTAACCATTTAATCCTTATAAAGGTTTTAGGATTACGGCCCCCCTCTACAGATGGGGCAACTGAGGCAGAGGTTAAGTAGCTGCCCCATCTCACACAGCTACTAAGTAATGACACTGGGATTTGAACCAGCCCATAGCTCCATTGGCCACTGTACTCCTCTGCCTTGTTGTCCAGGTGAGTTGAGGGGACACTGCAGGGCACAGCTGGTCACCTCCTAGAATAGCACTGCTATTGTTCTCTGAGCCAGAAATAGCTCAGCGTGAATTCCTGGCCTTCTCCTTAATCTAGGTGTGTTGTGAATACCGCTTTTGCACCTCCCTATCAGAATGGAGCTGCTTTAGAGTTTGTATGGGAACAAAGGATGTCGGAGGGTGGGAGAGAGATTTAGCTGTGGTAACTGGATAGAGTTACCAGAAGGTGGAAGACGATTAAAGGGAACACAGAGGGGAGTTGGGAGAAAGAGGTTTCTGGGCTAGAAATAATGGCGCTAAGACCCACAAAGAAAAATCACAGGGGGTGAATTTAACTTTGCATAATTATCTGCAAGACAAGAAAGGGAGGTGGGAGGGAGAGAACCTCAGGTCACTGTTCCTTCCCTCCAGCCTGGCTGCAGGGATCTCCCAGGCTGCTTTCTGTCCACCCCTCCCTTCCCATGATGGTGGAAGGGAGAGTCCTGGATTTAAAATTAGGGAAACAGCCAGGCGTGGTACTGCACATTTGTGGCAGACACCTGTAATCCCAGCACTCGGGAGGCTAAGGCAGGAGGATCACCACAAATTCGAGGCCAGGCTAGGCTACCCAGTAAGTTTTAGGTCAGCCTGTACTACATAAAGAGACTTGGTCTCAAAAGACAAAACAAACAATAAGATTGGGGAACAGAGTGCTGAACCTGCTGCCTAGTTACTCTATAGCTGTTGGTGAGTAATATAGCCTCTGAGCCCATTTCTTGAGCTGGGAAAAAGAAACCTGATTTTACCCACTTCATGATAGTGTTGGGAGGGTTAGGTGAGGCCATATGTGCAAGGGCACTGAGTACAAAGCGTGCTGGGAGGGAGGGAGGCTGCTTCCTCCCACGATCAGTAGTGATCAGTGCTAAGCATGTACCATACCATAGCTTAGTACTCATGACACATGAGTAGTCACCTGACACGTGACACCATCTCTAATTCACCACAGTGATTTATTTGTCTGTTTGTTTGTCTATTGGTGTCACCAGGGCCTTCCTACTGAGCTACATCTCTCACCCTTTGTTAATTTTTTTTTTATTTTGATACAGAGTTTTGCTATATCACTTAAGTTGCCTGGGTCAGTCTCAAACTTGCAATCCTCCTGCCTCTGCTTCCCAGAATGCTAGGATTATAGACAAGTGGCACCGTGAATCTACCTGCAGTGATTCTTGATGAAGGGAAAGGCCTGATTTTTTTTGTTTTTGTTTTTGTTTTTGTTTTTTTTGAGGCAGAGCCTCACAATGCAGTTCAGGCTGGTCCTGAGCTCATTTTGTAGCCCAGGCTGGACTCGGACTCACAGCAATTCTCCTGCCTCAACCTCCTGAGTACTGGGATTATAGGTGTGCCCCACCACACCCAGCAAAGGCCTGGATCTTTACACACCATCTACTGTGTGTGTGATAACGTGTTAGTGCCAGCCAGGTGTTTGGTGCACACCCCAGTTCTGGATGTGCCAGGTGGGGCCCCTCACTCAGCCTCAGTGCCTCCTTTCTTTCCTGGGAATTGCAGGCCAGAAGAGGGCCTTCCGCACTGTGGCACTGGAAACCTCGTCTACTGGGACTCTTAAGCCTGAGGAGAGAGACACATTTGTAAACAAGTGATTGGTGTGCCTGTGACAGGTGCAGTCTGGGAGATGGATGTCAATGACACGCTCTCCCAGGGCAGCGAGGGAAGTGCGGGGAGAGACTAGCGCGGTATGAAAAGCCAAGCTGTCCTGGGAGGCCGTGCTGCGAGGCCGCCTTTCCCGCCTTCTGTTCCTGACCCGGTTCCCTTCCAGAGCTGAGCACCTCCTCAGAGCGCCAGGGCGCCGGTGCTGAGCTCTGCGAGGACGAGGGCAGCCAAGTCAGTCCCTAGGTAAGGTACGTGGGCAGCTCCTCGAAGGCGGTCACTACGCCGGCTCCCGTGTGCCTTTGCGTGCCCCGAGGGGGAGGCGGAGTCTTTGCTCGCGTGCAGTGAGGACACTGCGGGTACTGGATACTGAACAGTCTTCCCCGGGCTCCCCTCTGGTTAGCAGCACAGCCCAGCCGCTCTGGAGAGCGCTTGGCGCATGTCTTATGCTGAGTGTCAATTTCAAAGTTAACTCCTTAGTGAGTTCATTTTGCACCTTTTCCTTTTTTTTTTTTTTTTTTTAAGAGAAGGTCTTGTTGCGCAGTCTAATTCACTGTGTAGCCCATCCTAGCCTCAGACTCGGAATCTTCCAGTCTCAGCTTCCCAATGCCAGAATCACAGACATGTGGTACCATACCCAGCTTACAATCTAAATAACATAAAAGAAGGTTCCTCATATGTACTTCACTAACCTTATCGCCTTGCTTATTGTAAGACCCCATGCAGTACACATTAACTTATTTTTCTAAGTTGAAAAAATAATGTTTATTATAGAAAATTAGGTAGCAAGACCCTGTCTCAAAAAATATATATATATCAAGATAACAATAAGGAACTTACCCATAATCTCACATTCTAGGGGAAAACTTTAATCATAAGAATATATCCTGTTATGATTCCATTTATGTGACCTTCTAAGAAAGGCAAAAACTATAGAGAAACTGTTTGTCAGGCTCTATCCTACAAAGAACACAAGGACTGATGGATATGTCCTACATCTTGATTGTGGAGGAAGTAACACAGCTCTTCGTGTGTGTGTAGGGTTTGGGGACTGAGGATTGAATTCAGGACCACACACATGCTAAGCATACTCTCTACCACACACACACACACACACACACACACACACACAAATATATATATACACCCAGTGGTATTCCATGATTCTGGTCACAAACCAAGTTGGACAAGAACTGAACCAAATTCACTGGTTAGGGTCAATGTTGACCTTATGGGGAAATTTGATTTGGTTCTCATGCACTTCAGCTTACAACCAGAATTGTGGAGGGAATTGAGTTTTGTGAAATAAGGTGCTACTAAATATAAATTATAGTTCAATAAATTTGATTTAAAAAATTAATACCTTGCCATAAATATATTTCCACATCTTTCCCTGTGCATATATTATAAACATACCTTCTAAAATAGTTTGTACATTATTTTATTAAGTAAATATGTATATGTTTTTGGGGCAGGATGTCACTATGTAGTTCTAACCAGCCTTAAACTCGCTATGTAGCCCAAGCTAGCTTCAAACTCATAGTGATCCTCCTGCCTCAGCCTTCCAACAGAATTTTTTTTTTCCAACAGAATTTTAAAAGTATACACTCAAAGAAGTAGAGTATAGGCAGGCTCTCGAGAGAGGTGATTGTTTTGTTTTGAGACAGGATCTCACTATGTTGCCTAGGCTGGTCTTGAACTTTTAGGCTCAAGCAATCCTCTTGCCTCAGCCTCCCAAGTACCTGGGATGGTAACTATGTGCCACTGCACACAACTATGTGTGATATTGTATCTCCTAGTTTTTCCACTCAAAAATGTGTCAAAAGCATATTTTCTACTCACTACATTATAAATGTAGTCTTGTCAATGATATTAGTACTTTATTGCATGGCTATAGCAAAACTAGTTTAGCCAACCCCCTGTAATGGGAGGCACAGCTGTTCACTGCAGTGCTATACGGGCACTAGCACCTTTGTGACTCTGTGTGTTTACTTTCTTAGTATAATGGGGAGCCCTAGGGCTTCTGACACAGACTGTTTTCATTTTTAAAGGCTTTTCATACATAGAACCAAATTATCTTCCAGGGTAGTAGTTCCTAACTGAAGCTTCAGCAATAATGTTTCAGTGCCCTGATCTTTACTGGGTGGAAATATTGGCTATCACTTGTTATTCTTTTCAGTCTTGGTCAGGTGTAGTAGAGAAGTGTATGATGCTTTATTGGATTTGTTTCCCTATTGATATTTTCCTACCTGTGAGCTCCTAAAGGAAAAAGACCACTGATATCTTGGGGAGTACCCAGGGTCTAAATTGCTGCCGGAAAGGAAATACACTTGGCAGGGGGAGAGAGGAAGAAGGGGAGGCGCTGACTCCCAGGTGGCCATGTGATCGGACAAGAGAGTCAGTGCCAGGGAGAGGGGGGTCTCACCCACACCGGGTGCCGCTGTCCCCATCTGTTATGTATTCAGAAGGTGCCGCTCTACACAGGTGTGCTAGACCAGGAACAAGGGAAATCTATACACAACCAGAGGGAAGGAAACAGGATCTCACCATTTTCCTCAAACAACAGGAACAATTGCTGGGGATTTATTTTACCAACTCTGAAAAAGAGGATCACTTTATATTTCCTTTAAGTTATAGTGCCACTCGTGTATTTCCATAGAGGAGTGTTTAGAAATGCCCAGGTATATTGGGGATTTTCAGGTCTTTTTCTTTCAGTCAGTATAACCTTGTATTTGTGACCTTGCTTATCAGTAGTTTTTGCAGGCAAAAAGTTTATTCTCTTCTACATACTTCTCCAACATTTTATCTATCTATCTATCTATCTATTTATTTATTTTATTGGGGGAAGGTTGAAACAGGGTCTCATCTGTAGCCCAATCTGGTACTTATGACGATCCAGCCTCAGCCACCGGAGTGCTAGGGTTACACATGTACCGCTGCGCCCAGCGCCAATATTTTATTTACAACCGTCCTTATAATACCTTGACTTTCTCCCCTTCTCCATACTTTTTTATTCCTAAGTCTCAATGTCAAAAGTGTGTTAGACAATCATAGTGATAAATGTTACTGTTTCAATTTATCACTGGAAGAGGACCCTACCAAAAAAAAGAATGTGTGTTTTCACACTACATTCTTTAGTTTTCTTTTCCAGCTTTACAAGGTTGACTCATGTCATAGGGTCTGAAAAAAGGAAAAAAGCTTCCTGGAGTTTCGAAGGCAACTGAATAGATTTCCGTATCTGTGAAATTTCTCAGTGTTCAGAGGGACACGCTCTTGAGGGGACAGGCTTGGGAGAACGCCCCACCTCTAAGAATTTCCGAGTGTGCTTCCCGGGCTCCGCATCCCTCCGCTGACCCTGTGACCGCGCCCCGGGGAGCGGGGGACCTTCCCATTCTTCCAGTCTCGCTGACAGAGAGCAGGCCCCACGCTGGGAGATAGGCTTTGTTTCCTGCCAAGTAAAACAACCTTTTCCACAAATTTAGCGATATCATAAAAAGAGAAAGACAGACCCTAGTACAAATTAGGACAAGATGAAGAGAAACTCCAAGAGCCAGACAGATTTCTGGAGCTTGAAGTGCTATGGTATTAAACTGAATTTTATGTGTTGGATCTTGTTTATGGTAGATAATGAATCTCTTCATAGCTAAATCTTATCAGCAGAAGGAACTAATTGATACTATTTTATTACCTAAAAAGAGGAGATTTGTAGGATAGGGATAAAAAATGGAAAGAAGTATTTCTTAGTCAAACAAACCATTGTTCCTTATTCTTCATCAGTTAATTTATCATAGAATTATTTTTCCTTTATACACATGTGAGCTATAGACATCTTAAGTTGAATGTTTTAAAATTACATCTTTTTTTAAAATTATATCTTTATTTTGTGGGTTGTTTTGTTTAGTTTAGTTTTTTTGAGACAGTCTTGCTTTGTAGTTCAGGTTGACCTCGAACTCATGGCAGTCTTCCTGCCTCAGCCTCCGGAGCGCTGGGATTACAGGCATGCACCACCATGCCAGCTTTTTTCATGTCTGTAACAATTTTTTATATTGTCTTTTTTTCCTTTTTTTTTTTTTTTTCTTGATAGTAGAAATTGAACCCAGGGCCTTGCATGTGCTGGGTAAGTGCTCTACCACTGAGCACATCCTTGGCCCTTTTCATTTTTTATCTTGAGAAGGGGTCTCTCTAAATCACCCCAGATGAGCTGAGCATGGTGGTGCACACCTGTAATCCCAGCACTCGGGAAGCTGAGGCAGGAGGATTGTTGCAAGTTCAAGACCAGCCTGGACTACAAAATGAGCTCAAGACCAGCCGAAACTGCATAGCGAGATCCTGTTTCAAAAAGACTAAAAAATAAAAAAATAAAAAAGTAAGGTGCCCAAGCTGGTCTTGAACTTTGACCTTCCTGTCTCAACGTCCTGAGTAGCTGAGATGCAGATGTGTGCAACTACACCCCCATATCGTCTTGGTTTGATTACTTAGAAATTATTGATTCCTTTCATTAAAACGTTATTGTGAGCCAGGTGTGTATTGGCACATGCCTGTAGTATCAGTATTTGGGAAGCTGAGGCAGGAGGATGGCTATGAGTTTGAGGCCAGTCTAGGCTATATAGTGAGATCCTATGCCAAAAAAACCCTAAACGAAACCAACCAGCTCAAGCAAACAAAATTATTTATGTATTTATTTATGTATGTATTGTCTTTTTGAGACAGGGTCTCACTATATGCAGTTCAGGCTGGTCTTGAGCTCACTTTGTAGCCCAGGCTGGTCTTGAACTTGCAACAATTCTCCCACCTCAGCCTCCCAAGTACTGGTATTATAGGCATGTGCTACCATGCCCAATAATCAAAAAAATTATTATGAGGCCCTGGGCTCAATTCCCAGTGCCACAGGAAGAAACAAATCATTAGTAGTGTGAGGCCCTGGATTCAATCTCCAGCCCAAAAATAAATAGACACAAATTTTTTTTAAATTAATGGTAATCATTATTATATTTTCAAAGGTGATAGTTTCTACTTAAAGTAAATTAGTTTATGTTCATATAGCACCGTTTTAGTTGGTGTAAACAAGTTATAGCTGTCATTTAGCTAACAATGCTTAGACAAGCTTACTATTAACTCTAGTAATGTAAAATCTAGAATTATGGTAAGATGAATGAAGCCAAATCAAATAGGAAATGGGAATCATTGACGAAATTAAACATCACTTCAATTATCAGCTGTCCACCTGAGACTAAGACAGAGAAGGAAGGAAGACCATCACAATTGAGTTTCAAGAAGCTGCGTCCGACTCTTCCTATCTGTGAAGGATCAAGCTTGGGAAGGAATCTAGAGAGTTCCCTTGACAAGCCAAGGAGCGGGCTTCAGGCTCCTGGAGTCCAAGCACTTCCCAGCAGTTGGTGGCCATCAGATATGTAGGTACAGTAAAAGGAGCATATTGACTGCGTCGCATTATTTTACTCCAGCACCTTAAGGCCTTTAAAATAACAAGACTATTGCAGCTGCATTGACCCTTTAGGGTGTGAAGCTAAGAATGCAGAGTTCTCTCTTGGTCAAGTTCTTCAGAAGCGGGGTTTCCCAGCCGCGTTGAGCTCCCTGGAGGAGCAGCAGCACAAAACCATGTCAGCCTGGTCAAATGTTTTGATTGAGAAAATGGAATGGAAATTCAGGCATGTGGGAGTCAGTCAAGAGTTCTTGGGCAGCTGTGTAAACTCAAGGTGTTAGAGTGAATCCTCCCCCCACGGAAGAGTAAGAGAGCAGAGGTACTCGCTGTTCCCGAGAGCCGCTTCCGTCGTGTCGGTGCCTTGCTCCAAAGCCTCCTGTCCTTGTCTGAAGTGTTTCCCAGAACCGCTTGTGGAAGACTGGTGTTCATCATCGATCTTTCTGAAAGCAGATGCCTGTGTAGTTTCCCTAAAATGTATTTAAAGTCATGCACGTAAGACAACTTCTGAACATCTTTAATGGGATCATTTGCACTGAACACATTCTCGATGGGACCAAGCAGCTCTGACTTAATTTTATTAGTAAAAAGACTGAGACAAGTGATTAGATCTATTTGTGACACCAGTGGCACAACTGCCTGAGGACAGTCATGCAGGTCCCACCAGTGGTTCAAGCTGGCAGGAACGTGTTGAGACACAGAATCACAACATACGTTGACACCAAAAACCACTGTTTAAAGAGTTAAAAAAACAAAAACAAAGCAACACACACAAAAAACCTGCCTGATGTGCTGATGCTCACATGTAATCCCACCACTCTGGGAGGCTGAGGCAGGGGAATCGCAAGATCAAACCCAGCCCAGACAATTTAGCAATTTAGCAAGATCTCGTCTCAAAGTAAAAAGTAAAGGGCTGAGGATGCAGCCTAGGGATAAGGCGGTGGACTCCACCCCCAGTACCAGGAGGGGGAGAAAGAGTGGGAGACAATAAGGATTGCAGAAGACACATAGAACTGAAAACAGACGGCCACCAGGATATTAAGACTGAGCAAAAAGCCACTGCCTTCTTCCTTCCTCAGTGGCCTCTCTGCGCTCCGCAAAGCCACTTCTTTCCTGCCTTACTTGACCTGCATTCACTCTGCTGAGCACACTTCTTTTTCTGCTTTTAATACCTTTAATAAATATCCAACCTCACTAAAAAAAGGTGAGCCAGAGACACAAACAGGTCCTTCACCAAAGAGAAGCGTGAAGCAGTCCACAAATGCATGAAAAGATTTCCAAGTTCATTCATAAATGCAAATAAAAGTAAAGTGAAATACTGTGTTTTACTGTGATTGTCTACAAATGGAAAGGTCTGAGGATACCAAATGCTGCCCAGAAAGTGAACAGAAATCTCATGCCTTGAGAAATCTCATGCCTTGTAGGTGGGTACAAGTAAGTACTGCATTGGAGAGTTGGTTGGTAATACCTGGAAAATTAAAAATGTGCTTACCTCATTTTTTGGTACTAGATAAACTCACCCATACACGAGGAAATATACACAAAAGCGTGCATTGCGCCATTGTTTGTAATTGCAATAATTGAAAGCCACACGTAGGTCTAAATGTGCCTGAGTAGAAGAACAGACTCATTGTGAAATATTCATGAGTATTTATCGAGCGCCTGCAGCATACCAGTGCTGTTCTGAGTACTGGGACTGTAACAATGAACAAAGCAAAAATATCCACCTTCACAGAGCTTACATGTATGGAGGAGTGCAGACTCTTTTTTCCTGTCTGAGACTGAATCTAGGGCCACTGTGCCACTAGGCTACCTCCACAGCCCTTTTCATTTTTTATTTTGAGACAGAGTCTCACTGTTGCTAAACTGTTGTCAAACTTGCCACCCTCCTGCCTCAGCCTCCCACATAGCTGAGATTACAGTCATGCATCACCATGCCTGGCGAAGACAATTGTTTTTAAGTAAGAGAAATATGATGTGTCAGAGATGGTGCTACGTGTCTTGGAGAGAAATCCTGCAGAGAAGGAGGATGGGGGAGTCTGCTGGTTGCAAGGGAAGATCCCACTGGGAAGGTGACATCCGACCAAGACCTAGAATGGAGAGCCCAAGCCCACTGAGCACCACTCTCTGGCCCCTAGATGAACGTGCGTCTCCAGGCACCACTGTAACCTTTCTGCACGTATTTGGTCATTTAAGGCTCTAGTCTACTTAAGAAGGCACAAGTATTCAGCCCTATTTTTTTTTTTTTTTTTTTTTTTTTTTTGCAGCACCGGGGATTGAACTCACAACCTTGCACCTGCCAGTGCAGGCGCTTAAGCCACTGAGCCAAACTCCCAGTCCTGGTTTTTTGAGGCAGGGTCGCACTACATAGCTCAGGCCGGCCTTGCGCTCGCGTTGTAGCCCAAGCCGGCCTCGAACTCACAACGCTCCGCCTACCTCAGCCTCCCGAGTGCTGGGATTAAAGGCGTGCGCCACCACGCCCGGCTAGCCCTATTTCATAGAAGAGGAAACTGAGTCACAGAGAGTCACTCATTCCAAATCAGTAGATCAGGTGTGTTGATTTAACCCCAAGCCAACCAGGCTGGCTCTCCCTCTTGTCTTTCAAGAGCGTGCCCGCTGGTGCCCTCCACCTGTCCCAACACCGGGGCTGTGCCTTGGGTCACCTACTGACCAGTCTGCTGTGGTCACCCAGAACTCAGTTAGCCTTTTCCTCTGGGAGCTGAGAGGCGAGGAGTAGCCTTGTTCCTGAAATTGGCATTCTGGAGGTGAACTGTTGGGGAAATACCACAGTGATTTTGGGACCAACCAATTTAAAAGGCCCTCAGATGCTGCGAGCCGTGCAGTGTTCCCTTAGCTACAGGATGCCTTGTGAGATGCAGTTGTTCTGTTATAAAAAATGAAAACAAATGAAGGAGTAGATAATTCCACCCCTGATAGGAGACCCTGACCCTCCACATTATTCACAGCATCAAATGGCCGCGTTTCGGGGGAAAGACTCCTTCTCAAGTAAAACTGTTTTTGTATGTTATTTTACATAACAAAACCTCTATGGATACATAACAAAAATATAAAATGAGAGATACTTAGCATATATAGTTTGTATTTAATAAAATGTTTTGGTTTTTCTATGGGTAGATGTGTTGAAAATGAGGGAAATACACATTTTAAGCATTTCTTTGTTGTTTGTTTGTTTGAAACAAGTTCTCACTGTGTAGTTCAGGCCAGCCTTGAGTTCACTATGTAGCTCAGGCTGGGCCTCAAATTTGCAGCGATCCTCCTGCCTCAACCTCTCAAATGCTGGAATTATAGCCATGTACCACCACGCCTGGCTCATATTAAGCATTTCTTGCAGCTCGTCTGAGGGTACACTCTCAGCTGCCCCTTGTGGCCCTTGTACTCTCCTGACTGTCCCATAGCACTGTATCAGATGTTGACACATTCAAAAGCTTCTCATTCCCAGAGGTCCTCCATCAGTATGTTATAAGGTTAAAACACATTCTGGGGTCTGTTAGGTGTAGAAACAGAGATAGAGCATTGGGGTGAAGAGGTTAGCGCCCTCATGCATGACCCAGTCACCGTCCAAAAGCCCCACCTCTGAACATGTTGGGAACCAACTATTCAACATATGAGTTTTGAGGGCACATTTCGTGCCTAAACGATAACACCTTCCATATCTTTATAGGCCAATTCAGTACAGAATATTGAGCATAGAAATGTTGTCATCTGATTCTAAGAACTCAGGAAGGAGAAGGGAGAATTTTGGATGTCCTATGCGCACACACAAGATCTACCCAGCAGGGCAGTCACTCTCGGCTTTCATAGCTCTGATGTTGGCCATAAGAGCACTGGTATTTCTGCTCCTGAACCAACATTAGAGGGGAGGAAGGTAGTGAGTGCAGCTTTATTCTAAGTCATTTATTCAATACATACTGATGTGAAGGCCTTGAACTCATAGCGATCCTCCTGCCTCAGCTTCCTGGGTGCTGGAATTACAGGCGTATGCTACCGCACCTGGCTATGAGTTCGTCTTACAACCCAGAAGGAAGGGTATCATTGTCCCTGTTCTGAGGAACCCGAAGTGTGCAGAGATTAAGTTGCCCTTTTGACCCAGAGCATGTAACTATTGGAGCAGTGACTCAGCTCTAGGCAGGCTGTTGTTGGAACCTCAGCTTTGAGTTTGAACTTGTGCAATCTTAGTGGTTTATCTTAAATTCCTTTATGCCTGAGGCCTGTGGGATTCCGTCAAAGTTTAGCAAATGTTTCATCTAGGTAGTTCTTACTTCATTTTTCCTGCCTCTTTCCAGTCACATGTCCTGTTTACCGTTCAGGTTTAGGAAAATGTCCCTAACTCCCATTCTGTGGTCTTCTGGGTAATTTGCTCTTTTTAAAAATTTACTCTTTCGTGAACACTGGGGTGAGAAATTCTAGTTGACATTTGGCAATATGGCTTAGCTCTAAAATGGCGCCCAAAGCCTCATGAGTAATAGGACTCTGGTGATCATAGCTGGCTTGCTCTGGGGAGCCGGGCCTGGTCTGAGGAGAGTAGTCACTGGGACGAGGCCTAGAAGGGTTTCCCTTCCTGTGGGTTCCTCCCTCCCCTCTCTGCTTCCTAGGTGCCATGAGGTGAGCGGTTTTTCCTGTGCCGTGTCTCTCGGCCCTGCTGTTTCTTCTTTGGTGTTGACCGGCAGTGGATTGAAACTCAAGTCAAAACCACGTCTGCTCCTTACGTCCAGGGGTTAAGATATTTGTCTTAGCAGCGGGAAAGTGACTAAGACATTTGGGTTCCCCGAAAACATGTTTGTGTTCTTTTGTGTTTGTATATGTGTATGTGTGCTGGGAAATCAAATCCAAGGCCTCAAATATGCTAAGCAGGCACTCTGTCCCTGAACTACATCCCCAACCCTTTTATTCCTTATCTTAACATTAGGTTCCACACCCACAAAACACATTAAAACATGGGGACTGTGGCTAGTCGGTGGAATTCTGAGTGAGTTTTATGTTTTTTTGTACTTTATCTTCCAAGTTCTTTTAATAGATATGATACTTTTATGATCAAGAATGCTACGAACATGTCACAAAATGGTTCAGAGTTCATAATGTTGCTTCTCCACCTTGCTACATTTTCAGCACGTTCCCATCTTGTTGCTACTGCAGTAGTAGCATCACCCTGTTTTGTAACCTGAATATACAGCAGTTTACTTTGCCAGTATCCAATCACTCTCTGCTCCCCCTTCCCATATTTAAGCTGCAAGAAACAATGCCACAATAAATATCCTTGTAACTAAACACCTATATAGTGTTATTATTTCTGTAGGATACATTTCTAGACATGAAATTGCTAGGCATGCAGGTTTCTAGAGCAAATTTTCATTTTGCACATGTGCCAAACTTCCCCCTGGAAAATTTACAGAGCTTTTTTTCCCCTTCTAATGTTTGCTGGTTTTTTTATTTATTTATTTTTTTTAGACAGAGTCTTGTTATGTGGTTCAGGCTGGCCTTGAACTCCCTGGGTAGCCCACACGGGCCTCAAATTCACAGTGATCCTCCTGGTTCAACCTCCCCAGTGCTGGGATTACAAGAGTGAACTGCCATTCCTGGTTCCAGTTATTTATGTACACCTTTTTTGTTTTTTTCCCCCTGGTGCTAGGGATTGAGCTCAGAGCCTTTATACTGAGTTGCAGCCCCAGACTGTTTTGTTTTGTTTTGTTTTTGTTTTTTTGAAGAGAAATATTTATTGAGAGAAAGAAAGCTTCTGTCTGAGAGAAAGACAGAAGGGGTCCCGAGTGGGTTGCCCCAGCCCCAGACTCTTAAAAAATGTTTTCATTTTGAGACAGGATCTTGCTAAGTTGATCAGCTGCTCAGGCTGATCTCAAACTCACAATCCTCCTGCCTTGACCTCTCAGAGTGCTGGGGTTATAGGCCTGTACCCACATGCCCAGCTTGCCTTATTATTTTGTATGATTATTTTCCCTAGCTTTGACTTTCTCTTGTGTTTTGTTTATTGCAGTGTTTTGTCAGAGGGAGGAACTAGATATACTTTTTGGTTCATGACACACAACCTTCCCATGTGGTGGCTAGTTTTTTTTTTTTTTTTTTTTTTTTTTTTTTTTTTTTTGGTACTGGAAATCAAACTCATGACCTCACACTTGCCAGGCAGGCACTGTGCTGCTGAGCTATATTCCCAGTCCTAGGTCTTGAACTTGTAATACTCCTGCCTCAGCCTCCCCAGCACTAGGATTACAGACATTTACCAAGTTGTCCATTTTGTGCAAATGTTTTGAATTTTCATGATTCATACTGTACTAAAGATGATGCTGTGTTCTTTTCCTTTATCACCCAATGCGATGATTTTAAAATGAACTTACATTTTAAGCCAGGCATGGTGGCACACACCTGTATGCCAGCACTCAGCAGGCTGAGGCAGGAGGATTACCTTAAATTCAAGGCCAACCTGGACTACATAGAGAGAGACCCTGTCTCAAAAATTAAAAAGTAAATAAATAAATACTAATCTACATTTTAGTATGTATATCTGTAGTATTCCATGATATAAAACTGTGACATTTAATTTATCCATTTTAATGATGAACACTGTTTTTCATCAGTTCCTCTCTGTGATAGACAATGACAATGTGACTATTCCTTTATATGACCATGGGTACCTTTGCATGTCTTCTTTCTTCCTTTCTTTTTTCTTTCTTCTTTTCTGAGGTGTAAAATACATGGATAAGATCAAATACACGGCACTGCCAAAGAAACCATTTATATCAATATACTTTATTGATGAATTAAATAACAAAATGTAATGCCTATGGCAGTTTCAAATATGAAAATATTTATATCTGTTCACCACATTATCAACGGTACTGTCACTGTTATAGTGTGGCAGGATGACCCCCATTTAAGCCTCATGTAATCATGAACACAGCTGAGTCTGGCGTTCATGATTGGTTTGTTGTCTGGTGCTGGGATTGGTGGTGTGAGTGCTGCACCCGCCCATGGGTGGAGCCAACATACAGTGTAAAGGCGGGAAGGAGGTGTGTCTTCCCTCTCTTGCCAGTTCATGCTTTGCTGTTTTGCACCTGCCATGAACAGCTGCCCCTCCACCATCCCCCCCATCATGCCATACTGCCTTAGAGCCAGCTGAGTATGGACTGAAACCTCCAAGAGCTGTGAGAAATAAACCTTTCCTTCCCTCATTTTGGGTGTCAGGTGTTCTGTCTCAACAACGAGTAAAAAGTAACCAAGACAGTCACTATTACTATGGTTATGTTGTGGTCTATCTAAGTTTAAGAAAATGCTAGATTGCAGTAGCACAGAGAACTCTGTGGCTGGGAAGACCTTACTTTAGCATCATCTCCTCGGACCGTTCTCAAGTGGAGTGATGCACTCCAGTTGTCTGCTTTGGACTCAAACCAATATATTGCATGAACTCACCTGAAATGCAGGCGCTATATCTTCCTCCATCAGCTGGTCATAGGTGGGAAGTGGGGCATCACTGGGAGAGAAATAGGTGACTTGGAGCTTGGACTATCCATTGAGTAATTTACTTGTGCCCTGCGGACATACTGGCTGCATCATGTGGCACTTTATAGGGGACTACAGCCACACCCATCTGAACGCATGGTGTGATGGATCAGATAATCTCACGGTAGGGAGCTCTGGTAGCCATATCAGGAGTCCAGCAGGATCCGTGACACCTTCAGAGCACTCTCAGAGCCTGTTTCTCAGATGGAAAGGAGTTCTCTCTGTTATGGTTAAGATCTGAGTGGCCTCTAAGCCTCATGTGTTTGGAAGGAGACTGAATCAAGGGGCTCACAGCTGACTTGCTGCTAGGTGAGGTGTGGTAGGCAGAGGCAGGTCACTGGGGCTGTGAGCTGACAGGGTGTGCTGTGTCTCCCTCCCCATCTCCTCCTTAGACTCTGCTTCCCCACCACTGCCACTGTGACAAGAGCAGTTGCCCTCCACCACACCTCTTCTGTGCCACCAACCCTCTGCTGGCTGACTCTGGGCTAAATATCTGAACCAAAATGAATGTTTCTTCCCATAAGGTGTGGGTGACAGGCACTGGGTCTCAGTGATGAGGAAAGTGACTAAGATACTCTGCCAGAAAAGGCATCACGTTCCACCCTAGAATCTGCACGGCCACTCTCTTTTAAAATTTATCAGTGATCCACAATATCCTTAAACTCTGACATTGATTGTCGGTCTGCATACTACTCTGATGGTCTCAACTGCTGTGTGCTTTCTCTTTCCCTGGGCTCAACTGAGCTGGCTACCTTCTGAAACACTTCATAAATGGCTTGGTGCAATGGCCCTAAGTTCAGGAACTGTGCTGCCTCTAAAATCCAAAGAGGCCCACCAATCCCTGTAACCTTTCTCAGTGATAGTGGTGCAAGGTGCAACAAGCTGACATCCTGGAATCCTGGGCCATCACAGACTCCCGGAAGCTGCAGGCCTTTGAACGCAAAGTGTTTACCCTTCACCCCCTGGCATGCGTGAGTGCCTCTCACTTCCTGTTCACCAGGTCTCTTAGTATGTTACCCAGGCAGACCAGCCTGATTTTCTGGAGACCATCAAGATAATCAAGAAGTTTGGACTACATTCTCAGGAAAGAAGAATGCAGCCTGGTCAAAAGAGTGAAAGGATCTGGGGACAGTGGTGCACCCTATAATCTCAGCTCCTTGTGTGGCTCAGGCAGAAGGGTCAGGAGTTCCAGCACAGCCTGGGCGGCATACTGGGACACCATTTCAAAACACAAGAGAAGAAGGAGTAAGACGTGGTAAATTTCTTGTACATGTGTTTTATCTCGTTTATTGTTGGGTATTGAAGAGAACACAGTTTGTAAGATCAAGAGCTTTAAACCATCTGCCAGAGTTTGTGTTGAATTTTTCCGGTTAAAAATACTATATCCAGCTTATCAGCTAGAGTTGGAGCTACAAAGGGCTGAGTTTAATATATCACTGTTCACCATCACAAACCACCTCGTTGAATTAAACAGAGATGTGATGAACTCAACCCTTCTTCCTCTTTTAAGTATTTGAGAGTTGTACTTATTCCTAATATTCCTCTTGAGATGTGTTTCTCTTTTACTATTTTAGCACTTCAACTACTGGCAGAAGAAAAGCATCTTCAGGGACTTTTCCTAGTGCTTCTTACCATAACTTTTACACAACAGATTAGGGGCTATGAAGGTTCTGCCAAGTACCAAGTGTGTCTATGCAAACTCCACATCAGAGAGCTGGGGACATAACCACAGTTACGACAAGGTCTGACTGATAAATACAGCGAATGTTTGAATAAAACAAAATTTGTTACAGTAAAAGGCACATTGTCATTAATCTCCCTCCATTTGAACACACACACATCCCAGTGTTCTCGTCTCTGTCTGAAGCAGTTCTGGAAGTCCTCTTTCCTGAGTGTCTTTAGTCACCATGTCATGGCTGCCTCAACGTCTGGAATTGATTCGAAATGTTTACCTTTTTTTTTTTTGGTGGCACAGGGGATTGAACTCACAACTTCATACCTGCCAGGCAGGCACTTAAGCCATCGAGCCAAACTCCCGGCCCTAGGTTTTTGAGGCAGGGTCGCACTACGTAGCTCAGGCCGGCCTTGTGCTCGTGCTGTACCCCAAGCTGGCTTCAAATTCACAGCGCTCCTCCTACCTCGTCTCCCGAGTGCTGGGATTAAAGGCGTGCACCACTATGCCCGGCCAAAATGTTTACCTTTTATGGTCATTTTGAATTTGGGAAAGAACCAGAAGTTGCCTGAAGCCAGATCCAATGAATAAGGTGGAGGAGGACACACTGCCTTTCCCCGGAAGTGTGTGTGGAACCATATTTCCCATCACACCTTATAAAGACACAAAAGAGCACTGCTTCAGAAAGTGGCAAGAACAGTGAAGTGTTTGAAGTAAGAATCAGTATTGTGAGGGGGATTACTGGCAATGTGTCTTTTATTATTTTAAATTTTTTTGAGGCAGGGTCTCACCATGTAGCTCAAGTTGGCCTTGAACTCACTGTGTAGCCCAGGCTGGCCTCACACCCACGGGGATTCTCCTGCCTCAGAGTGCTGGGATTACAGCCATACACCACCACGCCCAGTCTAATTTTTTTTTTTTTTTTGGTCTAAAACAAGGTTTCACTATGCAGTTCAGGCTGACGTAGAACTCACTTTGTAGCCCAGGTAGGCCTCAAAGGCACAGCAATCCTTCTGCCTCAGCCTCCCAAGTGCCAGGATTACCCGTGTGAGCTACCACACCCAGCTTCACCTCAGAGTTCTGTCCAGCACTCCAGGCTTGTTGCCTATTATGTTGATTATGTCCATATTACCCCTCTCAGTAAGGTGACACTCCCTGGCCTCCGCCCCTCCAGAACCCTATTATCTGCCTTGGCATTACCAGGCCAGCTCCAAGGCAGCATCTTCTCAGCTGACAGAGGAAACGTGTCATTGAGCTTCTTAAAGGTGCAACTTTCGTGGTGCTTTCTTTATCCCTTTCCTCTCGGGCTTCCTGGGCTAGTCAGATAATGGGTTGGATTCTCTGATTACACTTAACAAGCACAGTGAACCTACTTTAGTATTATCACCTCTCCATAACCTGTGACTCCTTCCTCAGCTCTCTTTATTATTTCTTTTCTTCTGTTGGGTTGGTTTTGGTTGTTCTTGTTTTTTCTAAAACCTTGAGATACATATGATTTTTTTCATATAGGCATTCATGCCCATAAACCTTCCTCTTAGAACTACCTTTGCTGTATGTTGTTTTTCCAATTGCATTTGATTCTAGTGATTTTTAAATTCCTCCCTCCCCTATTTCCTCCATGACCCACTGATCTTTCAAACATGGATTATTTAATCCTTATGTTTTTGTATTGTATCTCTTGCTGTTGATGCTAGTTTCAATCTGGTGTAACCTGATATGATTCAGGAAATATTTCAATTTTTTTTATTTGCTAAAGCGTTGCTTTATGACCTAACCTATCATCTGTTTTGGGGAATGTTCCATGAGCTGCTGAGAATGTAGTTGTTGGGTGAAATATTCTTTAATCTGTTAAATCCATATGATCAAAAAAAGCCATATGATCTATGGTGTAATTGAACTCTGATTTTTTTGGTGATTTTTTTATTTTAAAGGAAATAAAACAAAACAATAAAATGGAACCAAACAAAACAGCGAGAACAATATTGGATTTCAAAAATAAGACAGAAGGAAATTCCCCATAGTTGCTATATTGCATATTATCCTCTAAAGAGATGCTCAGACTACTGACTTCAGGCCTGCAAAGTGAATCAAACAATGCAAGCCTTAAATTGTTTTTTTTAGTTCAGTAGCTATCATTTCAGCCTCTGTTCCTCTGAATCAGTCAGTTGCTTTGTGGTCTCCCAGCCTGCATGACTGCCACTGGCTCACCGGAAGGGGTTGGTTTCTTGGTTCTCCTCCTAGTCTGCCTTTTTTTGGTGATTTTTTTGGTCTGAATGACATGCTTATTGATGATAATGGAGTATTGAAGTCACTCAGTATTAACACATTGGGTCTTGAGTGTCCCTTGTTGTCAGTTGCTCACTTTAGAAATTTGAGTGCGTTGATGTTTGGTGACCATAGTTATCATGGTTATATCATCTTGGTGGGTTGTTTCCTTTGCCAGTATGTAGTGGTCTGCTTTGGCTCATCTGACTCATTTCATCTTAAAGTCTGCTTTGTCACATCTGCGTATAGCCACTCTTACTAGTTTTAGTTTCCATTTGCATGGAATATTGTTTTCCATTCTTTTATTTTCAGTCTGTGTACGTCTTTGTTAGTAAGGCATGTTCCTGGCAGGCAGCAAAGTCTTGAGTCTTTTTTAATAATCCAATTTGAGGCAGGTGTGGTGGCACACACCTATAATACCAGCACTTGTGAGTCTGAGGCAGGAG
>RJWM01012414.1:0-56663 GCA_004363535.1 Dasyprocta punctata | reverse complement strand
AAGATAACGATGCGCAAATTGCAACCATTGTCAAGCTTCTATCTTCCGGCTTTGTAAACCTGCAATGTTGTGTATTTACGCTAGTTGTTTGCTTGTCTCCTTTGCTTGTTGTTTTTACTATATATGTCGTTTTTTTGTCATTGTTGTTGTAGTTTTTGTTTGTTTTGTTTTTCTTCGCTCAAATAAAATAAAAAAAAAATTAAAAAAAAAAAAAAAAAAGAAATCACCAACAAGCCATGTGTGGTGGCACACACCTTTAATCCCAGCACTCAAGACTGAGGTAGGAGGAGTGTTGTGAGTTCGAGGCCGGCTTGGGCTACAACATGAGCGCCAGGCCAGTCTGAGCTACCTACTGTGACCCTGTCTCAAAAAAACAGTGCTGGAAAGTTTGACTGAGTGGTTTAAGCCCCTGCCTGGCAGGTACAAGGAGGTTGTGAGTTCAATCCCCAGTGCCACCAAAAAAAAAAAAAAAAGGAAAAGAAAAAAGAAAATCACCAACAGAGTGAAAAGAAAACCTACAGAACGTGAAAAATTTTAGCCAACTGTCCCTCAAAGGACTTCTATGTAGAACATATAAAGAATTGAAAAAATCAGCCCCCAAAATTCAAAGACACAGTCCAAAAATGGGTATCTGAGATGAATATACACTTCTTAGATGAAGAAATACAAATGGCAAACTAATATGTGAAAAAGTTTCAACATTATTGGTCATTTGAGAAATGCAAATTAAGACAACACTGAAATTCCATCTCAGACCAGAAAGAATGGCTATCATCAAAAAATCATCTAATAACAAACATTGACAGGACTACAGGAACAGGGAACCCTTCTCTACTATTGGTGGGAGTGTAGACTGGTGTAACTACTGTGGAAATCAGTGAGAAGATTCCACAAAACACTAGAATTAGAGGTCCCATTTGACCTGGCTTTTCCCCTTCTGGGTATTTTTCCAGAAAAATTGAAAACATCATACCACAGCAGTATATGTGCACCCATGTTTATAGCTGCACAATTTGCAATAGCTAAATCTTGGAAACAACTCAAATCCCATCAACTAAGGAATGGATAAAAAAGATATGGTATTGTTACACAATGGAGTACCGCTCAGCTCTAAAGAAAGATAAACTTGAGGCTTTCATAGGTAAATGGATGCAACTAGAGACCATATTCATAAGTGAAATAAATCAGACTTGCATGTGTAAACATTACATTGTATCCCTAGTTTAAGAAATTTAAAGAGTAAATAAGATTCAAAAGGTACAGTAGATATTGTGAAAAGGAAAAAAAACACTTAAAAGGAAAGAACAACTGGGATGGCGGAAAGGAGTAAAGGGGAAAAAATATATGTACACACACATGCAAGATAGCTAAGATAATTGTACTACTAATTCTATTAGTCTCACTGAAAGGAACAATTAGTGTTTATATTGTTTGATCAGTTGTGCATGCCTATATCTGGTAATTTGAGCAACTATTTGAAGACTACATCATGTAATATAATAACCATTGTTAATTTCTATAATCTTGTTTTGAAATTCTATGTCTTTTTTATTTTCTTTAAAAATAATTTTAAAAAGAGTGGATGAGGACACTGCAGAATGCCCTTACAAGACTATATTTCCATTGAATGACACTCTGAGGTAGCATTCACTGTATTTATTATCTTATGACTTGTAAAGACACTCATGAAAGAGAACTTCCAGAGGTCTTTCAGAAGATGGCAGGAACAATGGGATAAGAGTGTTCAAAGTGTTGTATTCTGAGGGTAATAAATGGTAATATGTCTTTTTATTATATTAATTTTTATTTTTAATTCAAATATTGGCCATCTATTTTGATCATACTTTATACATTGGTCTAATGTTTATATAGAACTAACAGCTCTGACTTGGTGAGTATGTCGACTATCTGTCTATTTCATTCAAATGCTTTTAACCTCTCTGTTTCTCATATATGACTTATGCTGAGGTATTATTTCTTCTTTTTTTGCCTTTCAGTTTCTGGGTTGAGAACTTTTACATTGAGTTTACCTACTGATTTTATGTATTCATCTTTGCCATTCTGTTTTGTGCCTTCTTATCGTGGTTTTATTATGCTTCTTATGTTTTCTTTCTTGCTTCCTTTTTTCATTCCTGTTATAATTTGAATTCAAAATGTTCCCCCAAGGCCCATGGGAAGGGTTGGCCTCAGCCCCTGGTGCTGCTGGGAGGTGGCAAAGTCTTTAGGAGGTGGGGCCTGGTGGAAAAAAGTTAGGTCACCAGAGGAGTGAACTTCAAAGGACACTGGAATCCCAGCCCCTTCCACTCTGTCTTTCTCTTTGTTTCCTGGCCTCCATCACTCCCCACCCCTACCATGATGGTTCTCCCTTGCTACTGGTACAAAAGCAAAAAAGTCAACCAACCATGGACTGAAACTTCTGAAACCATAAGCCAAGATAAATTTTTCCTCTTCTAAGTTAATTTTCTCACGTATTTTGTCATGGCAATGCCAATCTAACAAACACAATTCCTTTCTTTTCCTCTGTCAGGTAAAAGTTGTTTATTCAGTAGTTATTCAGTCAGCAGTCATCCTCAAATTTTTAACAACTCTGCTCAGCTAACCAAGATCTAATGTGGAGCAAAACTTCTGTCCTTCTCCTGAACAATAAGGTGGTCATGGACCACTTTATTCTGATCAAACTCCTTCTGCCTCTTTGAGACTGGGAGTCAGCACATTAATTCCTTCCTGCAGGTTTGAAGCATATGATCTTTGGTCCCAAATTCCCTGCCGTATGGAGAAAACTGATATAAGAAAATAAAGAAAAGGACAAGTATGGTGGCACAGGTCTGTAATCTCAGCATTCTAGGAGGCTAAAGCAGTAGGATTGCAAGTTTGAACCCAGTGTAGACAATTTACTGAGACCCTGACTTAAACAAATAATAAAAAATGAACAGGAGATGTAGCTCAGTGTGAAGGTCACTGGATCATGTTGTTCTCCTTGTGTTTCATCCTTTCATCCAACTAATAAGACCACTTCCTTCATCAGTTTCAGATGAAATGTCTTGGACTTCAGTCTGATTGAACAAGCTGTATCACGTGTCTTTCCTTGAACTAATCAATCATCTGCTAAGTGGAACAGATTAAGTAATTGAGGAAGAAGAGAGTGAAGTCATTTCCTCCTGGATGACATGAACCTCCAAGTGGAACCTCCAACTGAAAACAGTATTCTGTCACAAACAGCAGGGGAAATCAATGCCTGGCAACCCCAAATCTCAAACATCCACATGTCACATAAAAGGGGAATTAACTGTGGGACAAATATACTTCGCTCCTTCACTTACTCATTCATGCATGTAACTGACATTTATCCATACTCTCAAATATTCAATAGCTGCGTGTCAGGAACCTAACTTACTCGGTACTGGGGAGGAATGACACATAAGGCATTCCAGAGTCATGAAGAATTCTGACATGCAGATAATGAAAGCATTGAATAGTAACTTTGGGAATAAGTGCTAATGAAAATAACACAGAGGTCCATCCAGAAGCTACAAAGGTTGGATTGAGTCCAGGAAGGTAAAGAGAAGTTAGAGGGTGGAGAGAGGCATGGGAACAGTGGCAACTGGATCCCAGCGGAGGACAGCCCAGCACGTGCAAAGGCTCAGACCAAGATGGATTGGAGAACTTCTCTGCTGTCTCTCATCAAGCTCAGCTCTTCAGAATTCTGCACCGTTTCCTTCAAACCACCCTCATTTGGTCCAGCCATCTATTGCGATCTGCATCTTCAAAACATGCTAGGTTGTTCAGTGAGTTTCATTCTTGCCTCCTATATTCCATTTTGCAAGTGAGATAAATGATGTCCCGAGAGGCAAGGCCACTTGTTGTAACTTATAAAAGTGTCTTATCTTCTTAGATAAAAACAGAAGCTCGCTGAGGGCTCGATTCATACCCCTGAAGAGTTTAGTGCAAGGCCTTGCAATTAATGAATAATTGATAGCTATCAGGATGAGTTAATGATTACCCTGAAGCTCATCTCTCCATGCTTGCTCTCAGACACAGACAGGCAAAGCCTTTGAAGGAGAAGTTAATGACAATAAAAAACAATTAACAGTCATTTAATGAGTGTTTCCAGTTAAAAACTGTGCCAAGTGCTTGTAATTCTCATAATATCCCCATGAAATGGGTTCTATAATAATTATAATTAGCCCAGTAATAATAGTCAGCCACATTTAATGGAGGAAACTGAGGCTTAGCATTGTTTAATTGCTTGCTCCAGGTGACATGGGTGGTAAGTAGCAGTTTCAGATAGAATCCACAGCTATCTCTTATGTAGCTCCAGCTCTCAGCCACCACCTTCCAAGCCTTCTTGCAGACAATTGGAAAGACACAGGAAATGCAATTTGTGCTTTGGTTGCTGCCTCTTAGAATAATAGCCTGCACAGTCTTCAAAACTTTTTCCAGTAAGAAGTTACTCATCTGTTATTCTGAATATCTGAGCAACTGCAGAGCCAGTGACATGCAGGATTGGCCTAACCAGCCATTTTCTCAAGGCAAAAGCAATACCCACCTCTACTCAATGATCTGGCTTTCTGATGCACCTCCTTTAGAAAGCAATTCCAGGACAGCAAACCACCCTCTCCTTGCATAATAACCATGGAACAGGGTTATACTCTGAGCAGCTCATCTGGTACTGCAGATCCAAAGATGACCTAACATGGTACTTGTCTCAAGAAACCACAGCAGAGCCCTAGAGCAGCTGTGGTCAATGCGTTGTAATAACAATAACAAGGAAAATGACAGCAGTTGACCTTGGCAGACTTACCGACTGCCAGATGAAGTAGCAAGGGCTTTGCATGCTCATTGTCAGACCTCTGCAACTCAACCAATGGATTCCACCAAAGCTCAGAAATAATTGCATCTAAACGGAGCATGCAGACTGTTTTTCTTGCCCTTATTTTCTAAATAATACAGTATGACAAGTACTGCTGTAATGTTTGCACTTTACTAGATATCATAAGTAATCTAGAGATGATGTAAAGTATACACAAGGATATACATAAGTTCTATGCAAATACCATGCATTTTACTTAAGAGGCTTAGCCATCTGCAAATTTTGATATATGCAGGGACCCTAGAACCATTCCCTGGAGGATATCAAGAGATGTCTGTATTACCTAAACCATTCTCCAAAACAGTCTTATCCAAAAGTTACCATTATGTTTCCATTTTTGCACATTTTACACAAGCATAGATTAAATAATTGCCCAGGGTCATAATGACTGGTGTGATACACATAAGAATCCAGGTGATCTAATTCGGAAGTCAGCTCTGTAGCTGTGCACATAGAATCCCATATTCAGGATGCTGTGAGGACCCAGAGGCAGTAACCATACCGGCTGTGAGGGATATGGCAGATCCCATCTGGGCATGGAGGAGTTCGAAGTTCTGACCGAGGGTCAGGTGTAAGGATCCTTAGGGTCACATCAAAAACCCTCAGCAGAGTTCACTACAGGAAGTAGCCGATGACTTCCTGGGTGGCACATCAACCTCTCTGTGTGTCCACCATCAAGGCTGCTACACAATGCATCGTCTATGTGACCTGCACTTCAAGTTTCCACACATATAACCTGAGAAGAACAATAGTTAAGATACATTAATGATTTTTCTGCCAGGTCCCTGGAGAAAAGTAAAATGAGATCTCTACATAAACTGCTAACTCCCTCACCAGATATGATCCATGAATGTTAGCTTAGGAATAAAATTTGAAAAAAATGACTTTCACAGAGTAACATGAAAGAGGTGTGATGGGGCTGAGTCAGACAAAGAGAGGAAAGAGGTCGAAGTGTGACATGCAAAGGAGAAGCAGGTGATGGTGTTCAGAGAAGAAAAATCAAAGATCTGAAGGTATTGGGACTGCAAGGGCGATGAAGGGAGAGAAAGAAAGGAAAAAGATATGGATGGCATCTCAAGCACCATGGGATGGCACGGGTCTCTATCTAAGCACAAGAGGGTTATGATCTGTTTCTTCCAGAAATTTAGGCCAGAGCTGGTGGTGTGGACTAGGACAGTGATGGCAGAAGAGAGGGAAAGATGTTGTATATATCCAGGGCATGTCTAGGACTCAATAGAGAGTGGGGCAGCATCACTGTGACAGCCAGGCTTGGTCTGGGCAATAGGTGAATGGAGGTGGAGACGGGAGGTACAGGAGAGAAGCATGATGCAGAAATCTGGGGTACCTGTGTATATCCAGGTAAAGTCATCCCTTCGAGACTAGAGCAGCAGCCGCATGGGTCTGGGTGGCAAATTAGGAATTGGAGCAGGTTGATGGTGATTGCCTGTCTCTACATCATTCCTCCATCTCTGAAATAACATTCTGGTTTTTTTCAGAGATGCCCTGAAGTGGGGTTCAAGATTACTATACACTCTTTGGTCTAGAAATCAGTTACTAAGATAGAATAAAAGTGTTGTGAGGGAACTCCAGGAAGCCTCCTGACAGGAGAATTCTTTGTCATGTTCTACTGTTTGCTGCCTAGGACACAGAAGTGACGGCTGGAACCCCAAGGATCCACACTGGACAATGAGATTGAATTCAGACTTTCAGTCTTGTGGGGGCAGAAGAGCAGTTGTTTGGGTCCCCTGGCACTGTGGAGTAGGCAGTAGCCCTCGGTCAGCCCCTCTGGAATTGGGAGAGACCGGCACGCCCTCCTTGTTGAGCCATTAGAATTTGGTAGTGATTTACCCTGCCACATTGAAACCTTCCAATATAGACATAAATCATGCTGGGAAATTTGAGAGTCATGGAGAGGCAGGCACTGAGAAGGGGAGAGGAGGAGGATGCAATGATATAGTTTGGGGACCAGCAGAGGATTGAGTACCTGTAAAAGAGAAGGGGCCAAGCTAAGAAGGTTGAGAGTTCAGAGGGGGATTCCAAGCACATGTGAGTAGGTGAGTCTGTGACAGGGAGTTTTCAGTGGCTTCCTGAGCAAGATGTGAACTTGACTATGACCCAGGGAGGAGGGGAAGAACATCTCATGGCAAACCCTGCATTGCTGAGCAAAACCCTTTCCTTGTAGGAAGGCAAAACCTGCCTTCTGGTGAGTTCTACCCTTCCTGTGAGTTTAGTCTCTTGAAGATGCACTGAACAAAATTCCCATCCTCTCTTCTGGGCAGCATTTCTCAACTTTGAAGGCAGCATCTTCATTCTTCTTTCTTCCTGAATGACGAGTTCATTATCTTTCAAATATTCATCATGCTACTCAAATTCCAGATCCTTCATCAGCCTGATTATGTTCTGCTGAGTCACTTCCCTGGACTGTTACCATGCTCCTATTAATACAGTCTGAGTGTCATGGTTTTCTCCAAGAACCAATCACCCCATGGTTGATATTGAGCTCTAGGTTTTTGTTAAATCAGCTCATCCATCAAGGAGAAACATGTTGACATTTTTCTAAATGACATCTAACCTCTGCAGAAATGGGCAGAGAGTAGATCCCAAAAGGCAGTTCAGAGATTTTCCCTGACAATATGAGGTTAGAAATCAATTTTAATCTCTCTCCTATTATTTCAGGGTGAAGCATTCCCTAGAATGCAATAGCATCATTAGCATAGCAAATGACACACATGTCCTCCAACCTTCCAAGCATTCTCGGTTGCCTACTTTCCCTCAAGGACAAAGGCAATTTGTGTCACAGAGTTTACACAACAGCCCTGGAATAGTAGAACATTGGCCTCCTGAATAATGCCTCCTTCGAAGCCAAATTAACAGACACTAGAGGAAACTCTAGGGGTTTGTACAAAGAGGATTCCAGAGGAGTACAGGGACAATGGATTCCATAATTAAAGATGTGGATTTGCTCTCTGGCCTCCCACGGAGGAAGTCATTCCAAGGGCAATCAACCTTAATATTTCTTAGCTTTCCATTCTTTATCTACAAGAATCAGATTTTATCTACAAGCAGCAAATCATGATGGCTGTTTCTATGGTCTTGGGAGAACTGGTGGAAATAAAATCTGCTGTGCTAACTCAACAGATGGCAACAGTAATAGTGTTTGAACAGCTCTCCATCCAGGCAGAGCTTGTCTCTATATCATACTTTCCAGGAAATCCTGTTGATCACCCCAGTGCCCTGGACACATCAATACATAGAAAGATGTGCCAAGTGAAGGGATGGAAGAATGAATGGATGGATGGATGGATGGATGGATCATTGGGTATCACAAAGGCTGCCTGAGTGACAGAAAGAACACAGATATAAGAATCCCTTTATTGATTCACCCTATAGCCTCCTAATCTAGTGCATGAGCATCATGATTACTGTAATCATGCACTGTAGCCTTGTATTGAAAATGGTAGCATTGCTAAAGTGAAACTGTAAAGCAATTTTGCTTTTCCTCTGTACCTCCTTACAAGCTCACCCATCCAAAAGTTATTCTTTCCTATAGCTGCTAAAATCCTAGGTGCTCCCAAAGCTTTTTTGAACTGGCCCATACTAGTCACAAGAACAATATTACTTTTGAGGAGTAAAACTCCACATTTCATTCAGTTTAAGCATCTCTCCTCCCTGGCAGGGACAGGGCCTGCTGCAAACTTGATGCATGCAGTAGAGGAGTGGCCAATGCAAAGGTGCCTTTCAGTTCTTTCTTAAATTCTTCTCTCTTGTGGTACAAGCCCAATAACCAGGGTGAACATACAAATCAGCTTGCCCAGGAAAATGCCAGTTTGTGCAGCCTGCCATAATGTGGCTAGTGAAAGTCGCCTCCCATGTGACAATGGCCTATATTTTAGGGACCCCTGGCATGCAGCCTGGGGAGACGACGGATATGAACAGCTGGCAGGTCTGGCTGTGTTGTGGTGTTTGGGTGGAGGGTACCAGGCACCGAGTTTTGTCTTGTTGGGGACTTCCAGTGGGTGTTTTCAGAGACTTCAGCTCCCTTCACAGAGGTGAGGTCTTTCCTGATAGATGCTCCTAAGCTCTCCTCCAGTTCTTCAGCTTCTGAATGTCACCTGCCATGATGCATGTGTCTAAGTGTGTCCCCTGAAGTCTCATGTGTTGGGAACTCAGTCCTCAGTGTGATGAGGTTGAGATGTGGTGAAGTCTTTAAGATGGGGAGCCCAGGGGAGACCCCACCCCATACTCCCACTTCCTGTTCCATCATGTGAGCTCCCCCTTTCTCAGTCCTCCCTGCCATGAAGTCACCTGCTGCAGTATGATGCTCTCATGAGGGTGCTTGCCAAAGCCAACACCAGGCACTTGAATCTCCAAAATTGTGAATCACATAAGTGACTTTTCTTCATAGAGCACCCAGCCTCAGGTATTTCATTACAGCAACTTAAAATGGCCCACAAAACAGAACAGAACAAAACAAAACAAAACCCTCTTTCCATGCTTCTGGTCATTAACTTATACCGTCACTTCTCATGGTTTTTGGAAATCTGCTTTCCCAAGCCACCTTTCAGCTCTAGCAGAGACCTCTCTATTTTTAACAATATCAACAATGATGACGAGCCAGCAGGGTTCCCTCCCATCAGTTCGATGCCCTCTGTATCCTCAAATGCTACTTGTTCATCCTCCTGAAGTCCGGAGTGGCTGATCACTTCTCATTTGCTTCCATTGCTGTCATTAAAGTTACAAAACACCCTACAAAGCAGATCAAGGATTTGTGACAAAGCCAGCTATGGTGGTACATGCCGGTAACCCCAGCACTCTGGGAGGCAGAGGAGGAAGGATCACAAGTTTGAGCCTAACCTGGGAAACTTAGTAACTTAGAAAGACCCTGCCTCAAAATAAACAGTAAAAAAAGGTTGGGGATGTAGCTCAGTGTAAAGGCCCTGAGTTCAGTCCTTAATACTACAACAAAAATAAATAAAAATAAAATTATGAAAAAGATCCAGACGTCTGGGAGGGGTCCAGGCTATAAAACAGTTTAATTCCTATTGTTCTCCTGATTCATGAAGTCCAAGATAAAATTGGCCAAGTAAATAATGATTCTTTTTGACTATGGACTTGATTTGTCCATGAAAGAGACAAATGAGGAAGGATCATTAGGGGAGCGGGTCTGACAGTCAGGATGGGAGGGAAAGGGGGAGTCAGGGGTTCTAACTGGAGCAGCGGCCCAGTAGACAGCCACTCTGAGAAGCACTTCCAGCCTGCCTCACCAGAAAATCAAACCACAGGTAGCAAAACCTTCTTAATCTTCCTTAAGACTTTGTAGCATCTGTCATATTTTGGTTGCCTCACATTTAAAAGAGATAATGTGGTTACCAAATCCTTCCCAGAGGGGTCCCTGGAGAGGAAAAGGAGAGGATGTCAAAGCCTGGCATTAGAAGAGCATCTTCCCCAAGCAGAAAATATGTGGGGTTCACATGGCCTGGCATTAGAAGAGCATCTTCCCCAAGCAGAAAATATGTGGGGTTCACATGGGAGCCTTGTAGAAGAGAGAGGGACACACAGAGACATTTCTGTCAGGGGAGCCCTGAATTTGGGTAACAAGTCAGTTTAAAGAAACTAACCCCATTTCTTTCCATTTCATTCAGCTTCAACCCAGGTTACTTTTTTCTTTTTTTCCTAATACTGTGGTTTAGGGATTGAACCCAGGTCTTTTGCATCTAGCTACATCCCTGCCAATTTTTGAGTCTATTATTTTGAGACAGGGTTTTGCTAAGTCACTAATTGCTCAGGCTGGGCTCAAATTTTCAATCCTCCTGTCTCAACCTCTCAGAGTGCCAGGCTAGGTTGCTCATTTTTACATGTAACTAATGATTCCACTCTTCCTGCCTGGGCAGAAGCACACTTGTTAATCCCAATGAGAAGAGATTTTTATCAAGTAGGTATTTCATTGTGCCACACCCTTTAAGTGCCTCAGAAGTGAAACAAAATGCTTTTCTTTTTTTTCTTCCACCCAGCCCAAAGGGATGCAGGGCACAGTAACTTGAGTTCAGGGAGGTACAGGGGAACCATCATAGCTACTATGCAGGCACTGGGAAATTGCAAGAACAGCAACAGCTGAAACTACCCTCACAATGAAAATAAAATGCTCAGGTTAATCTCCAACTTAGGTGTCGTACTTTTCTTGTTTCCAAATCCTCTCCCATCTGCTGCCTTGTGAATGTGCACTTTTGCAGTAAGTACTGAGGGGAGCCTTTGTCCTCCCTACCAAGTGGGGTTGGAGGAGCTGAGAGTGTAGGTGACTCACTTGGAATCTCACAGTCACTAAGCAGCATCTCAAAGTCTCAAACCCACCTTGTGTCGCTGGAAATATCAGCATCTGTCCTTCCCACTGCAGTATTTGGAAGCAGTTGATGATTCAGCCACAGATGTGAATCATAAATCTGCAGTATTGACATCTGGTGAGACAGGGTCGAGGGCCAACCCACGTGCAGGGTCTGAATATTCTCCTTATGTGGAAATGTTCTGTTTAGCATTTTAGTCATGCAGTGTTGAAGCCATCAAAAGGCAGGAAAATAAAAGACTGGTAAAGTGAAAAATGCCCGGGACACTTGATCATCTTTTGTTTTTTCAACTTGAACAAAGTTGCAAGAAACCTAAAATGTTTTCTGAGAAATATTAAAGTTTCCTTTGTGCTTCAAGATCATCTATTGGGAATTGATCTTGGAACTTCCCTTTTGATAACTAATTCATCCCATTTTGTTTTATCATCATCAGGTTAATACTGTCATCTATCAGCCTGGCCAGGAGTCACTTTTCTTTCAGGGCTTAACCTCTGTGCTTGCATTCATCATTATAAGAAATACCAGAGAGGATCAACTTATAAAGAGAAAAGGTTTGCTTTGGCTTGTAGTCTTGGGGCTCTAGTTCATAGACTTTGGGAATGTGGTAAGGCAGCACCTCATGGTTAGAAGCACATGGTGGAGAAATATCGCTTAGTTCATGGTCAGGAAAAAACAAAGAGAAAGTTGGCAGGACTGGAATCCCACTGTTCCCCTTTAGGGCTCGCCTCCAATGACCTAATTCCCTGCCACAAGGCCCTGCCTCTTTAAACTTTCACCACTTCTCCATAGGGCCAAACAGGAGACCAATCCTCTAGCACATGAGTCTTCCTGGCGCATCCAAGATCCAAACCACTAGCAGTGTTCAAAATAGACGGTGAGTATGTAAATTAAAAAGTGATTACAGTAAGACACGCTGCCATGAATCCCCCTCAAAACATACCTTCTTGTTTCAAGCCCATTGTTCTTGCCACTTTCTGAAGCAGTTTTGGAAGTTCTCTTTCCTGAGTGTCTTGACCAACTGTGATACAAAATGTGGGGAATGCTGCTGCTAAGGAAAGCTCACAAAACACATGATGGTGCATCCCCATCCACTTTATTCACCAGATCTGGCTCTTCCCCAAAGTCAAAATGACCATGAAAGGTAAATGTTGTGAATCGACTCAGGACATTGAGCCAGCCATGACAGTGCTACTAAAGACACTCACAAAAAAGGACTTCAGAACTTTTCAGAAAGGGTCAAAAACAATGGAATCGATGTGTTCAAAGTGAAGCAATGCATGTGAGGGGGATTCATAGTGATGTATCTTTTCTTGTAATAATTTTTTTATTTCAATATTTCCCATACTTTTTATCCTGCCTCATACAGCAGCCTTAAGAGGAGGACAGTTTCACAATTCCATGTGAGATCTTCGCCCTCTGGCTCATCTCTGCTTCTCTACATCTGTTTCAAGATGATCCTCTCAAAAAGTCTCATAAATTAACCAGATGGGCACTTTGCTAGTTCTGTTATCAAGTGGAACTTTGCTATTTTAAGTCTTAAAGTTTCCATTACTTGTGTTTTGGCCTTCCATGTTCAGTTTGCTGCCAAAACAGCTTTGGATTCTCTGTCTTTGGTCTGGATCCCTTTTCTGGAATTTGGAATGGTTGATAGTTGTTTTTTGATGAGCTATACCTCCCAGGGTGAAGGGAACAAAAAAAGTTTACTTTTCTTTCTATGTGTTCATTCTTTCCTATGAACATAGAGCATACATGATAAACTGTAACATACATGTTCATTAATATGTACCTAATTAAAGCAGCTAAGAATAATAGTGGCCAGTGTCTTAGTTTAGGTTCATTCCCAAAAAGCATTCTAACAAAAGATTTAAAGGCAGGACTTTTGTTTAGGAAGTATTCTCAGGAGATACAACTGAGGGAAGATGGGAGAGGGAAAAAATGCAGTGAACCATGTAGTCATGGCCAGGTTGCCTCTGTGGCCAGCTGGGCTTTGTACAGTCATGTCCTCCTGAAAAATTTGACCACCCAGAACATTCCCCAGAATTGCTTCTCTACATGATAATTTATATAAGCTGGGGTGCTTTCTACAAAAACCCCTGTATTTTGATAGTGGAGGACACCCTTATATGTGTCAAGTGCCTAACATTTTTAGGTTGCCAAGGCCTATGTGAGATGAATCCCCAGGGCCCTGGAGAAAGCCACCAAGGAGCTAATTAACAGCCATTGGTGGGAAAATGTCATCACATCCAGTGACTCTCAGGAAAACTTGAGAAGAACTCAGATGGAGCCAGGGAGATACTGGGCAGGGTGTCACCAGGCTATGCCACAGCTTGTACCGGGTCCTTGGCTCAGAATATTTTCCCTCAAGTGATCTGCGAGATTGCATTCATTTCCTAGGGTCTCTGTGACAAGTTACCGTGAACCAGACGGCTGCCAGCAGTAGGAATTTGTTCTTTTATAACTTGAGAGGCCAACTAGAGGAATCGAACTGTCCACTGGACAGGATACACTCTAGAAGCTCCATGGGAGAATTTGTCACTTGACTCATCCTGCTTCTGGTGGCTCCAGTAGGAGGTTCCTTGGCTTGCAGCTGTGTCTCTGCAGCCTCCACCTCTGTCTTCACATTGCCTCCACCTACGTAATCTTCCTCTCCCTGCATCTTTTCAGGGATTCGTCATTAGGTTTATTTCCCACATGAGTAATCCAGTACAACTTCATCCCAAGATCTCGATTTCAATCAAATCAGCAGAGACTGTCTTGGCAAAGTAGCATTCACAGAGTCCAGGTACAGTCACGCACCACATAATGACATTTCCATCAACAGCAGACTCAGCATACCATGATGGCCCCATGAGATTAAAAATTCCTATCATCTAACAACATCATATACAATGGTAACATAATAGCACAACATATTGCTCACATTTTGGTAGTGATACCAGTACAAAAAAATCCTACCAAGGTGCAGTATGTAAAAGTATAGTACACCCAGGCACATGGTGATAATCTCAGCTACCAGGGAGACTGAGGCAGGGAGATAACAAGTTCAAGACCAACCTGGGCAACTTAGTGATAACTTGTCTTAAAATAAATAAAGAGCTAGGGAAGTCATTCACTTCTTCCTAGTTCAATTCTCAGTATCCCTCACCCCAAAAGTATAGCACATGCAATTACATACAGTGTATAATTCTTAATAGCAATAATAAGTGACTTTGTTACTGGTTTATATAGCTATTTAGTGTATTTTTATCATTTTTTTCAAGTGTAGTCCAAGTTATAAAAATAAAAAGTTTACTGCAAAATGGTATGCTGTGTTATACCAGGAACAATCTCAGACATCTATTTACCAAATTTTATGATTCTATCAAGAGGTTGCATCAAGTAGTCAGCCTACACCATCCAGGGTCACCGAAGTGTGTGCTATGATGGTCAGTGATGGAGGTGACTAAAAAAGCCTTTGTCAGAATACACTCCATTGCTAAGCAGCATGTGGCTATATTAGGACATGGAAACATATTTTGAAGGGTCGTCATTCATTGCATTCCAGAGAGTAGAAAAGACTTGTTAATGTTATACATTTGCAACCAGACATGGCTCAGCCTTGTCTCCTGATGGAATGAAGAATTCACCCACGGTGGGCATAGTGGTCCAGGCCTGGAGTCTCACAACTCTGGGAGGCTGAGGTCAGAGGATTGCAAGCTTGAGTCTAGCCTGGGCCACTTAGTGACTTAAGAGAAACCCCATCTCAAACTTTAGAAATAAAATGTAAAGCACTGGAGTATAGTGCAGCATAAAGACCCTGGGCTCAATCCCCAGAACCTCCAAAAAGAAAAATCCTACATGTCACTGTGCTTGTATCTGGTGTCCTCATCTCCTATATCCAATCTATCAGCAAATGCTACCAGCTTTGTCTTCAAATCCCATTCTGAGGTCAGTCACTTCCGGCCACCCTGGCTCCCACCTGCATAGTCCTGCCACATCTCATTTGTGATGACAATGCTGCCTTCATGACTGCTCCACCCACCCCATGTTGGGTTCTCTACCACGCAGTTCTCAGGCCCAACTCAGACTATGCCTTCAAGAGAAAATCAGTCCCCTGTTTCAAACCTTCAATGGCTTCTCACCACAATTAGAACAGAGTCTAAAGCCCTGCTCATGGTGCCCGGAACATTTCACTCCCCATCTCCCATACCACCTCCTCCCCGACAATTTGCCTTTCAACAATGTTGACGGAGTAACAATGACTATAATAATGATAACTAATATCAATCAAACACTGCATATTGGGTGCTTAATAATATGATTCCTAGAAAATATTTGATACTTCTTTTTTTTTTTTTTTTTTTTTGGCTTTTTGAGACAGGGTTTCACAGTGCAGTTCGGGCTGGCCTTGGAGTCACTTTGTAGGCCAACATGGCCTCGAACTCTCAGCAATCCTCCTGCCTCAGCCTCCTAACAGGCAGGATTAGAGGTATGTACCACCATGTCTGACCTCCAGTACATTATTAGGTAAATATTTAATCCACATATTTATTCATTGATATTTATTCATCCAGTTGGAAGAATGACCAGCTATTGTGGTAAGAATGGTGGAGAATAGCAAGGTCTAGCTTAGCAAAACATGGAGCAGGTGAGAAAACTGAGGCAATGAGGAGGAGCCTGAAGGGGTGTCTGCAAGAGGATAACACAGTTTGGGGTTCATTTTCCAGGAACGGATTGGAGCAAGGTGATAGAGGAGCCCAGCACATGCACACCCCAGAAAAGCTTTCCAGCTCATGGCAAATGGCAGAGATTCCAGAGCTATGGAAATGGGCAGATCCTGTCACAGCTCAGGATTTACAAGGCAGACAATGTCAGGTGACACAAACCACAGATGGAAATAAAAAATAATTCCAACTCAGTAAAACAGCTGACATTTGCTGAAAGCTCACTCTGCCATGATCTCACTACTTTTGGTGCTTTATGCAAATTAATTTAATATTCAAAACAAACCAGTAAGTGGGCACCTATGAGTAGGTAGACCACAACCACCCTGTCACTACCCATATTTTAACCAACAAGTTGGATACAGCTAGTTACTCCTTTTGCCTCTTCAGCTGTCCTCGGCCCATTATTTTATGAATATGCCACATCACATAAGCAAGGTTTAAAGACAAGGAACATAGAAATCGCACCTAGAGGATGAAAAGAATTAGAAGATAAGCAGGGGAATCAGAGGATACACGAGCTTCCTAGAATGACACAGGTTTGAAATAGCGAAACTTGCTGGCCTTGTCTTTCATGCACCTTATTGGGTTTTCTGCACTTATAGGACATCTTTAGAGACCCTGAAGAATTCTGTCAATCTGTACAAAATGATTTTGTTCATCCACTGCTACAGAGTTTTACTATAATTGATGAACTTGGGAAAAAGAAAGATTTACAAGTGGTGAGTCAGGAGGGTTCCCTGATTTGGGGCAATGAAGTACCCCTGCTCTGTGGTTTATGGTCTCTCTGCAGACCCCAAATTTGGCTAATTGGTTTAATTCTGTGCTGTCACCACCCTGAGATTCTCAATAATTTTTTTAATAAAGGGCTCCTCGTTTTCATTTTATACTGTGTCCTGCACATTATGCATCCAGGCAGGCAGATGTGAGCTGTGTGTGGCAGATTCCAGATCCTTGTGCAAAGCATTTTCTTTCACGTGGAACCATAAAGGGAATGCCTAAATTCCTTCTTGACATAATGGTCCCCTTCCAAGGACATACTCATGCAGATGCTCAGCAACCACCCACAGCAGAGATGCTGGGGAAATGATTTACTTTCCAAGCACAGCATTAGAAGAAGCCATCTCCCCAGAGCCAGCCCCATCAGTCAGAGCCGATGATAGCATCACAGATTATAGCAAATTGTCTCCAGCGACGGTTCCTTTACAGATCAGGAGTCTAACCAGAGGTGCAGATCAAAATCACTGGCTTAGAGGGTTTTTCAAGATGTGTGCCCAAATTCTACTCGAAACACACTGAATCAAAATCTCCAATAGCATAATGGAGCAGGGATCACCCAGTGATTTCTAAAGGCAAACCCTGACTAAGTACAGCTCTCAAAACAGACTCCATCCCTGTCCAGCCCCAACTTTGGCATGTGCAAAGGCAGTACTATTGGGTTGAAAACTAAGTTGTAGCTGATCAGTGCCTCCATTCTTTCTCCTGCTATCAAGTTTCAGTTATGCTCAACTCTGCTCAGCTGCTAACATCTCAAATATCCCAGTCATTGAACAAAACAGAAAGTGATCCAGGAATGTAAAAGGAAGACAGACCCAAGCACAGATTGCATTTGACCAATAAATCCCTCAACACTTCATTGCACCAAGAAACTTAGATGACTCTCCTGTCTCACCACTCTACAGAGCTTTCAATTTCTTCAAGTTCATTGATTCTAATAACACTGTCTGACAATGGATGAACAGAATCATGGTGTACAGATGAACAGGCTTCTGCAGAGTCTCCAGAGACAGCCTAAAACTACAGCGAGTCCCATACAGTACATAGTGGTCAAGGTTAGCCAGCGTGGCTCTCCCAAACCTGTATCATCTTAGCAAATTATTTTATCCTCTGACCGCCCCTTGTGAACAGCCACCACATTTGAAAGCACTCTCTTTTTCCAGAAAAATGCAAATAATGTTTTAACACTAAGAGCCACCTGCTGTGTTTTTTTTTTTTTTTCAAATGTGACTTGAAACAGGACCGCTCCAAATTACATGAATCATCTCTAAATTTAGAAGTCAGCTCCTAATACCCACTGCCTGTTCCCAATTGTAAATAATGTCTTCCAGGGTTCACAGAAGAATCACTGCCAAGAACCTCTTCACTTGTGCCTCCTGCTCCCTGATAGGTGAACATGCAGCTTCTTGCCACACTTGGCAAGCAGACAGGTGCTGTCTGCGGGTGGCCAAACAGTGAAAGGGCTTAGCCAATTCTGTGCAGAAACACAGAAGTGCCTCCACCCACCGTGGAACAGCAGTTCTGTGGTTGGGGGTGGAGGTTGACATCCTGTTCACTCTGGCTCCCCGTCTTCCCCACTCTCCCAGCCTACACCCTTACTTCCCTCATCGCCACCCTGCACAGAAGTCCCAGAATTTCTGGCAGAACCCTTAGAAAAAGCATACACTTAGTGAACACTTCATAGATGATTCTGCTATTTCTCCTGCCTGCCTGACCACCAACAGCCTGACCATCCATGTCTGCCTTCTTAACTATGGTCATGGAGACATATACTCATCACCACACACACACACACACACACACACACACATACACACACACACCTGTGTACACACAGACACAATCACACATGATAATCTATTCATTGAAAAGAAGCTTTTTTGTTTTGGTGATTTCATCTGGTTTATTTCATACTTCCAAAAAAGAGATAGGAGGTAGGGTGACTCAAGTTTCATCCTTCAGGGGTTTGCTTGGGGGCTCCATAAGTACAGCGGATGGCTCTGTAGCTGGAAGTAGTGAGCTCTATCTTTATACTGCATTGGTTTCAGTTGGCTCTCCATAAAACCCTGCCTCATCCAGGTTTGATAATCACACACTCTGAGAGGCTGAGGTAAAAGGACCACAGGTTCCAGCACAACCCAGTTAGCTTAGAGACTTAGCAAGACCTTGTCCCAAAATTTAAAATTTATTAAAAGCCCTGGTGGTGTAGGTCAGTGCAAGCAAATGACGTCCATTCCCCAGTACCAAAAAACAAACAAACCAGTTGAGCCAACCAGAAATGACAAGGAATATCTTCCCCATAACTCTGATCCTCTCCATCTTCCCCATTAAAAAATAAAATGCACAGCTGTAGCCCCTCCCCAATGTCACCACATGCCTCAAATCCTACCCCTTCCCAAGGTGACACCAAGACCTTAAGAAGATTGCAAAGACTGCAGCTTACCTACATAAATTAGAATCCAACAGAGGTGATAAGCTCCATTGTATAGGATTAATATTGTATTTTAAGAGATATATCAAAGCTACTTCATGCCATTTTACTCCTTTATAGAGAGGCAAATTTACCAACCTGAATAATATAGAGAATTGCAGGTTCCAGAATCTTTTGAGGGTCTGCCTCTCCCATGGGGTTGCTGATATAAAGAATCCACAACATGCTGTCACCACATTCCCTTCCTCTCCGTGGGAAGGCAAGACCTCATACTGTGAAAGCTGATTCTCCCACCACCACCAACCACTCCCCAAAAGCTGAATGACCGTTATTGCAGACTCCATTATACCCAGGCTTTAAGAGGAAGCTAGACCTGAAACAGAAAAATTCTGAGTTTTAGCTCATTTTGTTGTTGTCCTATCTTGGATATTCTGTCTAATAGTAAAATCAAGTTGTGATAATAAGGATCCTGTAAGAACCCCAGCTGCTTCCCAGACAATGCTTCTAAAGTAACTCCCTACATTACTTTTCTGTCTCTTAGTAAGCAATCTAATAACTTACTACTCCAAGGACTGGGGGCCAGCCTTGTTCTAACTAGAAGTAGAAGCACCATCTCTGGAAATCAGAAGTACCAAGTAAGAGAAAAAATTAATGAATAAGAAAATAAATTATATGCTATATTATTGGCATGATGTGATGTAAAACAGTGTGTGAGACAATGACAAGATAGGATTTTCTGCCTGCTGGGATCTCTTACAGTCCTTGCTGCTGGATTTCCCATCATTTTTCTTGACACACAAGTTTGGAGAACTCAGTTTTCAACCAACCACTGCCCAAGCTGTGCCAGAGGCATTTCGCCACATGGTCTATCTGTTCATGTTCTGTTGATGGGTCCAGGCTTGCACCTTGTGACTCTGGCTGCATCTAGTTTTATATAGTGGCAACCTTGTCTTAAGCAGAACCCTAATCCCAAGGGCCAAGTAAAACATGGTCCCCTTCAAGAAGTAACACCTGGCTACAGCGGGGACCTTCTTACAGAAAAGGGTGCAGGAGATTAAAAGAAATTGGAGACTCAGCATGAGTGTGGCGTCCCTGCCCGTGGAATCTCAGAATTCTGAGATCTGGTTGCCTGTCTTTAATATCCACATTTTCCCTCGGAGCTCCACCTGCAGTTCCATTTTTCAGAGTCTCTCCTTGACCCTTTATACTTACATGGCCTCCAGCTGAAGACCAGAGTCCAAGCTTGGCATGGTGTTGCATGCCTGTAATCCCAGCACTCCAGGGAGTTGAAGCTGGAGAAACACAAATTCAGGTCCAGTCTGGACAACTTAGCAACATAGGAAGATCCTGCCTCCAAAAAATAATGAAAAAGGGCTGCAGGGTGTAGCTCAGTGTGAAGATCCTGGTCCCCAGTACCACAGAAGGAAGGAAGGATGGAAAGTAGGAAGGAAGGAAGGAAGGAAGGAAGGAAGGAAGGAAGGAAGGAAGGAAGGGAAAGTCAGAGAAATGAGCAGAAACACACATGGAATTCTAGTTAGAAAGCCAGAAAGAATCCCCCAAAAGCATGGAGGGCAGAGACAGGATTTAAAAGCTGGACCCTGGAACCATGGAGATGAGAGCAAGAGCAGCAGGTTGTTGGTGAACCATGGGATGTTAGCGTCCAAGGATGGGTTTCTAGGCCAGCAGACCCATGGGGTTCAAGAGGCTCAAAAACCTAAACAATGGTGCCTTGAGTTTCACCCTTCTATGAGAGCTGGGGAGACTACTCTGGCCTAGCATATTATTACCCTCACTTCCTTCCTCTATTTAACACACATGAATGCACACTTGCACATACATAAACATATACAGTGTCACCATGATGCCTGGTGGAGCCACACAGTATCCTGGATTCACATGTTGTTATCAGCACTTCCCCAAGCACAGCTGCAAGGATGTTCTACAAACAGCCCTCTGGATCTCCCAGGTCCTGGCACTCATCCCTGAGCAATGGCAGGGCAGCCACCCAGGGCTGTTGAACACATTGCTCAGGGCCCTTGTCCACATTCATCACGAAGGTAATCAGCACAACCTTTATTGCAAACCTGCTCCCTGGTGCCTTGTCCCATGGTCATTAACCTTAACAGTGTCAACAGTGTTCTTCATAATTCTGGACCTGAATTAACACATAAGGCCCAAGGAGAGCAGAGCATGTAGGCCATGACTCAGCCTGGGTGCCTGTGGTCTGAACTGGAGTGTCCCTGCCAGCTGGGATGGCATGCAGAGGGTAGCATACAGCAAAACAGAAAGGCACAATGGGAACTGGCTTTTTGTGTGATATACCTAGGTGGAAAATAAAATTTTCCCTAAGTAATGTGGTCTTTCAGGGTTTCGGGTTATCATAAGAAATAACTACAATGAAAAAAGAAACAACTACAGTGGATAAAATAGTAGAAATAAGAATAACAGTTATCAAATTGAAGGATGAACACCTTGCAGTAATCTTTACTTCCACAAGTAACACAAAGTCATGTTTCAGTATTCTAAATTTACATGGAAAGAAACTAGGTTCAGGGATGTTAAGCAACTTTTGTGGATTGCAGTTATTAGTAGCTGAACTGAGCTTTGACCCATGACTATGACTGTAGACAGAAAAAAAAAAAGAGGAAGTAGAATAGGATAGAGTTTCCCTGTTCTTTTGAAGTTTCGACTGCCTCCTAATAATATTAAGTTGGGAAACCAAGCTTTTAACACATAGGGTTTAGGGGGACATTTAAGATCCAACCTATTGTACTGGAATTCATGACTGTATTACATTACATAGCAAAGGAGTTACGTGGTAAGGGAATTAAGGTTACTAATCAGCTGACTTTAAAATACAGAGATTATCCTGTGTCACACTACAGGGCCATTTGTAATACAAGGATCATTCAGTTTGGAAGGGAGATTCAGAAGAATCAGTGTCAAAGTGATGGAATACAGAAAGACATCACTGGTTTTGCAGACTGGAAGAAGCCATGAGTCAGAAAAGATGTCCAGTTTCTTGCAAACTGGAGAAAACTAGGATATGACTTCTCCTGTGTACCTTCAGAAAAGCAACACAGAACTGCCAACAACTTGATCTTTGCCCAGTGAAATCCATTTCAGACTTCTGATCTCCAAAGGGTAAGATAATAACTTCATGTTGTTTTAAACTATTGAATTTGTTGTCACTTGTTATAGCAGCAATGTGAAACTAATACAACCATTTATGTCTTGTTCTGTGTGTTAAGACCACAGTCGGTTTTCAGTGAATGAGTAATTAATGACCACATATTTAGTAAACCCAAACCAGTACAAATGTATTTGGTCTCATTTTTTTAGGTCCAGACTTGTGTCCACAGCCTAGGTGGATTCTCTCTTCAGGATCTTTCAAGGCCCTTATGGAGTCTTCCAAGGTATCAGAAGGCTGAGCCCTTCCTGGAAGCTGTGGAGAAAAGTCTACTTCTAACTCATTCAACTTGTAGGCTGAGCTCAGCTTCCTGCAGCTGTTGAACTGAGATTCCCCTTTTCCTTACCAGTTGACAGCTGGAGGTCACTGCTCAAGCCTAGCAGTTATCCACACTGCTTGCTATGTGGCCTTCTCCATCTTCAAAGGCAGCCAGGGAGAGCTGCCTCACACTGAATCCTTTTCACGTATTGACTCCCTCTCACTTTAGGAGGGCTCAGATCTTTTAAAAACTCTGCTAATTAGAGATCACAGCCACCCAGGTAATCAACTGATTAGGAGTCTGAATTACATCTGCAAAATCCTTTTGCCATGGAAAGTCACATAATGAGAGGAGTGGAATCTGAAAACACCTTCAGCTCCACCCACACTCAAGGGCAGGGGATTATATACCAGAGGGTGAGAATCTTGAGGCCACCTGAGAGGTCTGCCAATCACAATTACATTGGCAGGTATCAGTGGATACATTCTTCCTTTGCTCCATTCTCACTGTCTATCAGGTAAGTTCTGTTGCCTTTTCTTATTTGAAACACACACACACACACACACACACACACACACACACACACCTCTACCTTATGAAAACAACACAAAGAAATCCTGAGCTCCATATGGGCCTGCTTGCCTACCAGCCTCAATCCCTATACAAATCTTCCTCTGAATTTTCCCACTTTAAAGCATTTTGCCCAGCTAGAAAGTCAAGAGTGTTAAGAGCTAACTTAATTATTGACACCAGATACTGGTCTAAGACATAAGCCTCTCCACAAATCAATGAAAAAATCTTAACAAGGGAGAAGTTAAGTAACACAACGGTTCTTAAGTGTGGGTTGCAACCAAGATTCAAAGGCAGCCCCTGCAGCTCCAGAGCCAAGGTTTTAATACATCAGTAGAGTCTGAGCTTCTAGTTAAAGCTACTTGCAGGTAAATGATCATTAGAAGGTATGTGTGTTAGCATTGTGTATGCTTCGGTATGTTTATCTGCTTTGATTTCACCAAGTATGGCAGTGTGAATATTTTTCCTCCAGTGTGAATATTTTTCTCCTACACACAGAAACCAACAAGTTCACAGTATGTTCTAACAAGTTCTTGGAGTTGGGAGATGTGACTTACTTAGCCATCTATGCAAATGCTGTGATCAGTGATTCCTCCTCCCCCAATTTCCACCCCCTGAGTTTCCAGCAAGAGAAGTACAAGGAAATCCGGTCACCCACTCTTAGCAAAGCCCAGCTGTGCATGCCACCCCACACAAATCCTGCCAGCCAGGCCAAAGAAGAGCAAGGAGTTTGTAAGCAAATGATGTGCATACCTTACCCACACACAGGAGGTGGGGAACAGGGAACGTGTCACAAAACAGTGTGACCAGATGCTTTCTCCAGAAGCTGTGGTACTATGACCTTTCTCAGGACCTTGCTATGTTTAATAAATGTAGAATATGTTTAGAAATTAATCTTACAAAAAAGGGAAAAGAAATTAATCTTGCACTGCGCAGGGATAATTCTGGTGCTGGCGGATGGTGGCCCTGTTAACCTTCCACTTGTTTAGGTCTGCGTTGGAGGCTCCCTGTGGATTGGGTGCTCTGTCTTGATTTGCCTTTACTCTTCCTCAGTGTCAGGCATAATAGAGGCTCAATAAAGACACATAGATATGCTGACCTTTTCCCCAAGGGCCATAGACCCTCCATTGCCACATACCCCAATTTTCAGTGACTGTAACAACTAATAACAAGATGCAACCACCTGCTTTGCTCTGCAGATTCCTACAGCCATAGAGCCCAAAGCTTCCCTCTCCTGCTTGGTGTTCTGTTTCCAGGCAGCACCCAGCAGGGCATCTCAGTCCCCAGAGCATCATTAAAACCTTCATATGCTTTTGATCCTATATCTGACAACCACAGAGTGGGGGCTTAAAGGGGAAACTTCTCTAGAAAACTTTAAAAAACTATATATCCCCTCTATTCCAATTATTTTAGATATAACCTAATTGGGAAATTGATGCAGAGATTTGCACAATTTGGAAAGAAGAATGAAAGAAAGAAGAAAGAAAGAAAGAAAGAAAGAAAGAAAGAAAGAAAGAAAGAAAGAAAGAAAGAGAAAGAAGAGAAAAAGAAGAAAGAGAGAGACAGGCTTCTAAATGATTCTAAATCATTTCCAACAAGGTCTGTACCTCCAATCTTATGCACAAACATAAGTATACACTTATAGGTCAATTATTCTATAATCAATGACCATTAACAAAGAAGGAGAGAGTTGATACCTTCATTCCTGCTAAGGTGAAAGTGAAAATTAAATTTAGGAATCTGAGTAAGGTCCATCTACACACAACAGTTTGAAAGGAAACAAATGGAAATTGTATCGTCTGAAGTCACTGTTGAAAACAAACCTGGTTGGTAGCCAGAGTTCTGAATTCATTCAATAGTTGTTTAAAAAAATAGTTGTTTTAAGGCTCAAAATAGTTGTTTGAGCCTTTTTAAAAAGAAAGTTTATATTTTAGAAACACCTAAATTTCCAGAGTTTATATTCTATACCAATAACTTTTCCACTCCAACTTTAAATTTCAGACATTTAATTTTTTAATTTCTTGGACATAATTCACTACTCCAATTGTTTGGCTCCTGCTTACTTCCTGGTGGCAGAAACTTATCTTTTATGTCTTTTTTTTTCCCATAAGAACCAAACTGTTAGCAGAGTTCATTGCATTATGCAGAATGTAAATGTGATGTCTAGGTCTCTAGCTTCCATATTGGAATATGAGAAAAAGAGGCACAATCTGGAGAGAGCTGAGCCAGAAAGAGCTTGATGATTGGGTGAAGCTGGCACTCAAACTCTGGACTACCACATCTAGGCTACCTTTACCCAAAAGAGAAAAAATATTCTACTTTGTGGAAGCTATTGCTTTTTTGAGCATTTCTGTTCCATGCAACCACCCTTAATTCTAAATGATACAGAAGAGGACATCAGATGTACTTTCTAGATTGACTTTTACAGATGGCCAGTATGCTTTTTCTTGTATTATCTTTGGCTCATCATCAACCACAGAGAAAATTAAGTTCAGAGAGTTTAAGAGTCTTGACAAAGATAACAACCAAAGTAGGATCCTTGCTGATGAGCAGGCCCTGTGCTTATCAATGCCTCTTGTAATGAGAAACTTCAAATGTCAACCCCCACACACATTACCAGTCATCTTGACAATAAATCCCCTAATGCTTTTGCATTTGATTCCTTTAAAAAGTACAGCTTTCTAAAAGCTAAATGATCACAGCATATCATCAAGCAGAATCGCACTCAATGGTATTCCCATCCATCATTCCTTTGCCTTTCAACTGTTATGCATTGATTATTCAGTCTTGAGAATTGTGACAATCGATACGTTTTTTCCCAGAGAAATGGTGTATAAGACTAAAGAAATTAGCTTATTTTGCAGTAGAAAGAAGCAAGGTGTCAATCAAACCCTTAAAACCTAACCTCGAGGAAGTGCAGATGCCAATAAAGGGACAATCTATGTCACAGCTGCCAGAGTTACCCTTATGCAGAAGGACAGGGCTTGCATTTTCGATAAGTGCTGAAGCGCACAAAATGCAGAACCTGTGGGTTCCAGAATGGCCCTCATAGCCAGATCTCCCGTCCAATGGGTTACTTTGGAGGGACTCTTAGTCCACCTAAGGACTCTACCCCACCACTTGATATCATAATTGCTGTTCTGACTCAATTTCTGAGTCACAAATTATCCCAAAACTTAGCAGTTTAAAACAATCATTCTATTTAGTTCACAAGTTTGTGGAACATGATTTGGGACCATTTCAACTATCAAGTTCTTGCTTAAGATTTCTCATGCAGTGACAGATGCCAGCTAGGGCTATTAGCATCTGAAGGCTCCTTTGGACTGCATGTCCAATGTGACATGGCCATGTAGCTGATGCTTGGTACCACCTGCTAACTGGGATCACAGTGGGGACTGGTGACCAAACCAATGACACATGACTTTTCCAGCAAGAAGGTCTCTGTGCTAACTCATCCATTCTGTGACAGATGACCTTCTCTAGAATGACATCTCAAGAGCACAGGTGGAGACTTCATGCCCTTTTGTGATTTAGTCTTGGAAATTTTACATTCTAGTTTCCATTGTGTTTCCTTAACTGCGGTAGTCTCAACTGAGTCTGTCTGTCTAGACTCAGGGAGGGGAATTAGAAATTTGTAATCTCCTTTAAATGTCTTTTGCAGATTGTGGTGGACATGGGACATGAATGAACTACAAAATTGAGAGCTAGGAGAATGAGTTTTCAAAAACCGAAAAACTTCAAATCAGTGTTTTGTTTCTTAATGTGCTCTATGTTCTACCCAGTTGCCTTTTCTCTTCCTTTGCCCTCATCCTCAGCTCTACACAGTCTCCAGTGCTTCTGGTACCCATAAAGCCGTGATTCTCTGTGGTCTGGTATCTATATTCATCTCTGTCTGGCTTTGCCAGCTTCAGGTGGAACAGCCCTCCTTCAGAAAAAGTGTTCTTATTATAAAGCTGCTTGTAGAGCATCTTCCAACGAGAGAGTTAAGGAGATCCAGAATTCAAAGGGAGCATATTAGGAAGCCTTTGTCAAACTATAAGAGTCAGTCAGAGTTTATTTTAGATCAGTGTTCCTGGTTGGTTAGTGACTTTCTTCCATGCAGTGACTCAGAGACCCAAGACCTTTCTATCTTGTGATTCAGTTCTTGTCGTCAACTATATACAGTTTGAAGAAAATGACAGAGCTTTGGAGTAAGCTTTCTGCCTTTTACAGGATATGAATCAACTCTGTCCATGTTCTTTTGGTGAGAACTTCATGTGTAGCTGAACCCTGCAATCCAGGCTGGGCCACTGAATTCCTGGGAGAGGTTCTTCTCAGGAATAATCCCACAGAAATGTTGGTGGGAACACTGTCATCCCTGCCACATACTGTCCCTAATCGTAGTGTCTACCCAGCAAAGCTGTATTGCAAATATTGTGTTCAAGTGAAATAAAAATCCAGGAAATATTAACTTCAAGGCAAAATTGACTGTGGAAAAGGAGTCACAATACAAATGCCCTTCAGGGTGGCAGGAGGCAGATGAAGGGAATTTATTACCTTTAATGTTCAGTGGTTTTTATGTGACTATCCCTCAAGCCTGTAGTTGACAGTCATTTTCTTCATGTACTGCTTTCCTGATGTATTTTTCAAATACCACCAGCAAAGATTGACTACATCTTGAAGTTTAGGGAAAGCTCTCCATTCACAAATGCCATTTACCAGTCTACTCTTTGCCTAGAAAGCATCTGAATATTTGGAAAGATGAAGTCTAGGAATCAAGACAGAAAGAACCATTAAGAGAATGTGCAAAGAGACATCTTTTAATGTGATAGAAACCTAGCAGGCTGACTGAGGTCCTGAAGCACTTTCTGTTTGTAGGAAATTTAGCTCTCCCTTCTTTCTTCAATATGGTGCTTAAAGACTAAAATAGACAATTCTGGGGCCATAGAGAATCTTTGAGATCACGTATTCCGGTATCTTTACCTGATAGATGAGAAAAAATGAGAAAAATGTATCTCGCAGGAGATAAATGACTTGAGCTCACACAGCCATAGGGTGCCAGAACCCAAGGATGGGGACACAGAAGGACATCACTAGCATGGTGTGTTCACACAGACATATTAGTTCCCATCTTCCCCAGGTCCACCTGGGCTTAGTTCACATATCCTCTTCTTATCCAAGCTAGGAACCCACAACCACTTCAGCTATGCACACTGCCCCTTTGCTATATATCACAAAGTATAAGAACAGAACTCTAAAGATTTAGATCAACTTACCATCGTCTTGCTGTTGATTTCCTTGGAAAGAGCAAATACTGGATCCTAGCAGTACCAACTCTGTCCCTTACCAAAGGACATTTGCAAAGATTGAATCAGACACTTTACAAGCTAGATGGAAACCCATTTCATGAATGCTCTAAATCTTTTGGAATTGTGCACATCCAGTCCATTTCAACATTTGAGAGTGACAGGGACTGACACAACCATGATAGTCCACGCCTAGAAGGCACTTGTGTATCCTGGCCATTTCCCCAGTAAAAACAAAAATCTGAGAACTGTTTATTGGGCCCCTGTTGAATTAACAAGTCACCAGAGGAGCCTCCGCCACATTTCATTACGACCACATTTGCAAAGCTTGGAGAGAGGCTGGTGGGGAGGAAAACCAGCAGCTGTTTTTCAAGAAATTAATTTGTATCCCTGCAGTGATCAGTCCTGGTTAAGTGAGAGAATCAAATTATCTAAGTTACTTCTGCTGGGAAGGTCGGCTGCTCTGAATCCTGATGAAAAATAACACAATGGTGCTATTTAATTTAAAACCTCCGTCTGCTTCACTTATAATTCATAATGATTATGCCTCGCCTTTATGTAGTATCCAAGAATCTCAAAGAACTTTGAAAGCAAAAATGATTCATCCTTGGGACCCTACAGAGAAGCAATACTGGCTCCTCTTTCTCTATAGGGACTGTAAAAAAGGAAGATTGAACCCAATATCCTGGGTTGCCAACTGACTTTTCAACACAAATCAACACTCCTTCTAGTTATTTAAGACTTGGCGTCAATTCTGGGCAGACAAATATGTTACACCAATGGACATCATGATATCAAGAGCATAAAAGAGATAAGGAGTTATGGCTTACAAATGTAAATCAATAGAGACTGTGGGCGTTCAGCCCATTATTTTCTGAGAGAAATGTTTCTCTTGCTCCCAGCAGCCTGGCCAACATATGGTAGCCGTCTCTGAGACAATCTTAAATGTTGATCTAATAGGTCTGTGCATTACAGGGAGAGAATGAAACATAAAAGTAACAATAAGCACATGTCCCACACTTTACAGTTTAAAATGCTCTGTTGTATCTGTTACCTCATCTCTTACATACTCATTTTTTGAATACTCATCTCTTATGTTATCTTATTTACTTTGCACTCCTGGTTCAAAATGAACTCCTTGCTCACACTCAATCTAGGCAAAAAGTATTGCCCAACTGTCCCCACTGCACAAAATCTGCATTCATGGGCAGCATGAATCTGAAGAGCAGGCTGGCTCCGCTTGACTCAGTTACTAAGTCACCAAGGGTCACAGAATCTGCCATCTCAGTCATGAAATGACAGATCAGATATTGCTCCTTTGTTCAGTACCAAGAAAAGAATTAATAATGATAATGATATAGCTGGCCATTTATCAGAGTTTTTTAGACATTCACCATAATTCTTACCCTATTAGGCCCAATGTCACACATAGGAAATAAGTGAAGTTTCATCTTACCCAAGTTTAGCATCCTGCCCATCCATCGCTGGCATACCTGGGAAGATTTGAAAACACACTGACCAGAACCAATCAGCTTTTATAACTTCACTTTCTGAAGTTCGTTTCCTTTCCTCCTAACAGGAAAAAAAAAATAGACAATGGAGAAAAGTACCCGACAGATGTTCTGTGCCCATTAAAAGGCATTTCCATTGTGTGCAGCCCTGTGTCTCCACAGGAAGGACATTGCAATAATTGTGTAATGCAGTATCACTGCAGGCATCAGCACTAGAGACCTCCTATTGGGAGAGAAGATGCAGGCAGCCCCTAGAACCACAGTCCCAGCAAGGGACTATGCTCTCTGCCAAAGACAGCCTCCACCCAAGGACTGCCAGGGGCCATTGGCTTCTGCCACAACAGGGCTGGTCAAGGCAAGTATCACAGACAGACATCAGGATCAACAGGAGAATGGGCTGAGAGACAGGTTGCAGCTGATGGTTGGTCTGAGAAAAGGGCATTTGTGCCTACATCTCCCAGCCTCCCACCACAACAATCTTCTCATTTGTTTCCCAAACACATTGGCTGTTTCTTCAGCCCAGAGCACCCAGATCCTTTCCCAATCTGACCATCCAGAAGGCTGCTGCTCTGTTAAGCCCAAGTCATAGAGCTTCTCTTTCATAAGAATTTCTTGGAACCTTAAGCAGAAGTAATCGTTTCATCATCAGAAATTCCATGATGCCTTGTCCATAATTTATCTGATGGCATTAAGAATATTGTCTTGGAGAGAATTATTTATGTGTCTCTCTCTTCCATCAGAACTAGACTTCCTTGAGGTTAGAGGCATAAATAAATTGTCTCTATATTTCTGATTTTAAATATTAAGATTCTGTGATTACCTGATTACTTTTTTGCCCCTTGTCTCCACCTCCACTTAACTATCAACTAACCATATGGAAACAAAAGCTATGTCTGGGTCTGTTTATCCACCAGATCTCAGAGTAGTACATAGCTTTTGTGTTTTCACCAGTTGGATAAATGGAAAGGTGGATAGATAAATGATTGGCTGAATGGAGGAAGTCAGGGAGGAAAAAAGGGAGGAGGGAGGGATAAATGAATAGATAGATGAATAGATGAATGGATAGACAAATGGATGTATGGATGCATATATGAATGGATAGATGAATAGGTGGTAGATATGTGGATAGATGGATGGATGTTTGTTAGATACGTAGATGGATGGAAAGATGAATGGATGGACAGGTGGATAGTAGATATGTGAATGAATAAATAGAAGGTTAGTAGATGTGTGCATAGAGGGATAGGTGGGTGGTAGAAGGGTGTATGAATGGAAAAATGAATGGATGGATAAGAGAACCTAATAATGGGACTTAATAAAAGTGAAAGAGGAAAAATTCACTACTAACACACAGGATTATGAGTAGTGTATCCAGAGAGTCTCAAAGAGGGAATTACTGTCCAAAATGAACCCTTAGGAAAAGTGAGTTTAGTATTTAGAATTGGAGCAGAAGCAGGAGACCTAGGTGAGGAAAGATGCAATGGGAGGGATGTACGAAGCAGCAAGAAGTCCTCGGGAGCTGGATTATAATACACGCACAAGATTGTAGAGGGGTGAACTGGGAAATGTAGGTCCCAGGTGCTTGTCACACGGGGCTTGACGTTCTGTTAAAGAAATTGCAATACATCACACATGAATGGATGATACCTAAAAAACAGCACGTATATTTCCAAGGCAGAGGTGAGAAAATAAAACCCACCAGTGGGGGAGGGAGAGGAAAGGCAGGGGAAGCACCACTCCGGGCTCAAGGAGCAACAAGGGGGCCTCAGACGATGGTCTGAGTCCAGGTATATGAGTATTTGTGAGATCAGTGACTAGACAGGTTGACAGGAAAAGGATGGACAAGGTGGAGGCTAGGGTGGCCTCCAGAGAATTTCACTTGGGTGGTGATTTCTCAAACCAAAAACATAGCCCAAACTTACCAAGATAAGTCATGCCCAAGGCCTAATGTGGTCTATGCCAATTGAATAATAAACTATCAATTTGTCCAACAGGAACCACCTCAGGCAACCTTGGCTTCATGTCTAATACCAGTAGACCTCAACTTCCTTAAACTTTCTTTCATTCCCCCCGGACTGTGCTGAGATCCAAAATCTTATCCTTCATCACTCACCCCCACCCATCTCAACTGTCCATTCTTATTTCATTGCTGTGTGCATCTACTATCTACTACTGTAATGAAATACTGGAGGCTCAGTGCATTATAAAGAAGAGAGTTTTAACTACTTATGGTTTTGAAAGCCAAGTGCATGACTCTGACATAGGTTTAGCTCTCTCTGGTGAGGACTTAGGCAGCTTGACTCTCACTGGTAAGGACCTCATGGCAAATGGTCACAGTGGAAACATATGCAAAAGAGGGAGGTCACATGGCAAGTCAGGAAACCACCCCATGAGAATGGGCAGTAACAGTCTCCCATAGCCCCACCTCTTAGAGGTCCCACTACCTTTCAACACACCACATTGAGGATCAAGCTTCCAACACATGAACCTTGAGGCACGCACTCAGATCATATCCAAAGCGTAGCAAGCATCACCTAAATTCTATTTCTACTGCCAGAAACATCTGCTCACCTGTTTCTATTCCGGGCAAAGAGGCCCACGTAAGTGGAGATTTCTAAGGCTCCACCTACACGTTCCCTTCAGTCTGTGGGTCCCCTCCTGCACTCTATGGGACATTGTGACCTCTTACTTCTGGAAACTAGATGGCCTCTCTGAGGGAAGATGTTTAGGACTGATGACTGCTCTGTTCAGACAAACAAGGAAGCAAAGAAAAGCTGCCAAAGGACAGTGAGTCCAGGCCTACAAGATTCTGAGTATCTTGCCTTTTCTTCAGGACAGCGTCCTTCCTTTCTCCCTCTATCCCCTCTCAAATTGAGCCGTCCCATCCAGGGCACGAAATGAATGAGGGGTGCAGACAGCTCTATTTGCTGGTCTGACAGCACAGTGTGCAAACCTGTTACCCCCATGTTGCCCCCAAAAGAAAATGAGGAGGCAGCATTATTACAGCAGGTTCTAATTACTGTATGCTAATTGGCCACCTTCAGGCTTCAGGATGGTGCCATTTGCTTGAGATGAAATGACAGAAGCCCCTGCACTTGCCTTGCTCTACTTATTCTTCCATTACTCTCAGAGTTGTTTCTACCAGGCAGGAAAATTGCACAGACACCCCAGGCAGGCAGGAACCACAGAGCATCTGATACTGAAGTTTCACATTCCTTCAGATCCGGGCAGAAGTCCTGCACTTGGACCCTGTACCTTGGACTTTAAATGTCCTTGAGCTCTCACCAGCCCCAGGGTATGCAAATTCCCATCTGTGCACATTTACATATATGGGTGGGGCAGCTCCCGGCTTTTATTGGCTTTTTGAAGAAGCCCAATACCATTTTTGGGAAAAAAAAAAAAATAATGAAACCACTGGCCCAAAGGGAAAAGCACGTAGTTTATCAAGAGTTTCTTTTATTTCCTGTAAGCCCTGGGGAAAGGCAATGTAATAGGAAAAAAAAAAAAAAAAAGGGGAAAGGGAAGGAAGAATATGCAACTGGCATTAATGCTGGAGTTGAACATCAGGAGTTACCAGCAAGACGCCCAATCCTGTGCATGCTCGACCCAGAGCAGAAATGCTTGGTAGCAACATCACAAGAGTTAACTTAGGCCAAAGCATCTGTGCCTTGCCAAGCTGGTTAACTTCTTGGTTCAAATTCTGACCATTTTAAAAATTTTGATTGATTAAATTATTGATCACAGTGCTAGAGGTCAAAACCAAGCCCTACCACTGAGCTATATCCCCAACCTAACCATTTTGTTTTCAACATAAACTTCTCCTTTTAGTTTGTTGTCTGAGCTACTGCAAAGCCCTGTTCACTGGTCTACCTAGATCCGCATTTACATTCTTAAATTTAATTTTCCATCTCATAGAAAAGTTGCAAGAACTGTCCAGGAAGCTGCCATGTACCCATGGCCTGGACTTCACTTGTATTACAGTGAACCTTATACTACACCTGTTGGCCCACATCTCCAGCTCATGCCCGCTTTGTTGTTGCTATCATTGGTCCTGACCACTTTCCTTCTTGCCTTCTTCCAACTGTTGCCCACACAATAACCAGTGATTGTTTGGAGATGGAAATCTGATCTCGTGACCCAACCTCTGCTTCCTCTGTGTTCCACAAAAGTCTCTTGTGACCACAAAAGTCTCCACTGGACTTGAGTTTGACTGACACCTAAAACAATGCTAGAGATGGTCAAATTAAATTGAGCAAGTAAGTTTCAGAGGAAAGTGTCCGTGGAGTTTACTGCTTATGCTATATTAAATCAAAGTGGATGAAATTGGTTTTTAAAAAAGTTAAATACACAATACACACTAACATTGCCTAAGCCACAGATAAAAAGTCTTTTCAATTAAAACTCCCACTGATTAAAAGTTATGTTTTTGGCTTTAATCAGAGTTCCCATGTTGCCTTACAGACTAACTGTGAAAATCCTTACATGGCAGCTAGAATTCCAGATGTTTCCTATTCGATGGGAGAGAAGAAAATAAAACCCTCATCTCTCTTGACATTGTATTTAATATGAATTGAGTTCAGTTTATTCATCTAGCCAAAGTCGCTCTGCATTTGGGCAAAATAAAATGTGTAGCAATGACACCATTATCAAACACAGACCAGAATAGGCATCACCCCAGAAGCTTCAATATGAGGGTCAGGAATTCTATCCTGCAGAGGCTGCTTTGTCAGCCTTATGTAGGCATTCAGAATGTGATGTGATACAAGTTTTGATTGAAGATATATTAATAGATAAGTGTCTTGCAGGATTCTGTTGGCATATCATTTTATTATTGTTACAGTCATGTGCTGCTTAACAATGTTTTGATCAATGACAGAATATATATATATATATATATATATATATATATATATATATTCAAAGCAGGATACTAGGAAAACAACAACAGCTACCATAGTCTATCTTGTTATCTTTACAATAGTTGTCCATTCCATCAGGTATAGAAAAATCAAACCAAAAACAAAACAGAAATAAAACTAATCAAAGCAGAATATTGCAAAAAGCAAAACAATCAGAACAAAGCAAAACAGTGAGAACAATATTGGATTTCAAAGACAAGATAAAAAGAAATCCCCCCCCCATATTTGCTATATTGCATACTGTTATTCTTCCAAGAGATGCTCAGACTGCCAGCCCCAGGCCTGCAAAATCAACCAAACAATGCAAGCATTTAGTTGCTTTATGTACTTTAGTTGCTATCAACTCAGCCTGTCCTCTGAACCAGCGGGTTGCTCATGGGCAGGGCGGCAGTTTGGGTGTTGGGAGGGTTGGGGGCTTGATTCTCAGCCTGTGCACCTGTAGGTCATGGGAGGCTCTGTCTGACTTTTCTCTTCCTGGAACCCACGCTGCTTGTGCAGCCTGCAAGAAAGGCTGGCTAGTTGGCTTCAAACCTCTCCTCCTTTTAAGTTGTAGCTGTTGGTTATTTTTTCCCAGTGGTGGGAAAGTGACTAATAGAATGGAGAATAGTCCCTCCTCAAATACTTGTGTCCAGGCCACCCTCTCTTCTCTGACTTGTGCAAGGTCTGAAAACCATGTGCAAAAATTAAATGCCTTATAGGTTCTAGTCCAAGAGGAGAGACCAACATTAATCAAATAAGCATGCCAGTAACTGCCAAACTGGTATGTGAAAGTCAAATTCAACCCAGTAGGTGGTAGAGTGTGCTGAACACTATTTGTGGGTTTCCCATTGAATTTCATCCAAATGGTTATGAAGCCCTGGTCTGAGGATTACTTTTTGATAGTTAAGGGGGGAAGCTATTAATAATTATTCCAGGATAAACAACATAAGAACAGAAATGCTCCCAAGAAGCCAGGATACCTGAGCTCCTTCATGGTGATGTTTTGCACAAATCTAAAAATTAAGATATTAGGAACATGGGGATGAAGAGTCAAAGGTCAAAATTTCAGCTCTACAGAATATCTAATTAGGGCTGGTAAGGTAAACTGGAAAGTGATTTACTATTGATATAGTTGAGATTTAGGAAGAGACACTGAAAAGGAATTTATTTTTCATTTTCCCTACAATTTTCATATTTATCACAAACATACATTTCTGGTATCCTAGGAAATAAAAGTAAACCTGACAAAGAAGTGACTGACATGGTCATAGTTGGATGTGGAATATTAGGGTAACATGAGACAAATTGATTTCTGCTGCCCTAGACTGGGAAGGAACCTCCACCCTCTCCGTGTCTTGTAAAGAAATTTAAAGACTGCATCAGTATGTTGATAGAGGCTAAAAACTTTGATTGATAATTTTTCTTCACAAAGAAACCAAAAAGGATGAAAGTGATTTGAGACTGATTTTGTGTATGAAATGCCCATGGCAGCTGACAGAAATACATTGCAAGCAGTGTTTTGAAAGTTTCCAGTAAACTGGCCATATATACTCTATACATTTCCAAAACTGACACCTGTCATGGGTGTCTGGGAAGATAATATACAAAGAAACGTGGCTTAGCAGCTTTTTGTTTGTTTGTGTGGTTTTATTTTTGTTTGTTTGTCTGTTTTTTGGTAAGTGGGTTTGGGATATTAAAATACAATAGACTTTTAAGAGACTCAAAGATACATGGTAATGAATTTGCATGTCCTTTTTAATCGAACCATTTAACTAGATCTAATATGTCAACATTCATATTTGTGATTTAGAGCTCATAAATGCTACTTTCCCTTCTCTTGCTTAAAAATGCATTTTCTCCCCTTTTTCCCCATCAAGACTTCTACAAATACTAGAAAACCCATAATCTACTTTGAGTTAAAACCTGACCACCTTCTGGTATACCTTCTTACCCAGTGAGTAATTTAGGCGAATTATTTAATTTCTCTGTATCTCAATTTCCACAAATAAAATGGGAGTTATATCAGTTACCTTGATCAGAGGCTAAAAATGGCATGGAAAACAGAAAATACATTTCCTGATACTCAATAATCCTCAATAAATATGATGACTTTATCATGTTTTCTGCCTTTCCAGTCTCAAAAATTAATTTGCCATTTGGGAGAGGTAAAAACTAGTCATTTGTCGTTTAATAAATGTTTTATTCACAGACAAATAAAGTTCACGAGTTGTTCACTTGTAGACTGTAGTGGATTGGTAACTGGTTGTCAATTTAAACTCCAGCTGAACTGAATCAGTGTAGTGCTGAGCATGGATGGCCCACCTGAGGACGGTTGCCAACATAAAAAGGAGACCTGGAGAGGAAGAGTTGCCTTGTGGGTTCTCCTAAGCTTTGCTGTTGTTTGGAGCCTTTGGTTCTCCTGGAGGAGCTTGTCACGCTGGCTTCTCTGATATGAACTTGGCTGTTATCACTGGAGGAGCTCCGGACCTTGCCGCTAAGAATGGCTGCAGTTCACTTTGGGGAAGCTTTGGTCCTTACTTTGAGCATCACTTCCTGACTCTGGATGTGAAGATATGTGCTATTTAATCTCCAGGAAGAGTTAGTCACACTGGCTTCCTAACATGTACTCAGGTGTGCTCATTGTAGGAGAAGCTTGAGACCTCACTGTCGCTGAGGATGGCTATGGTATTTTCAGGGAGAGCCCTGGTCCTTATTTTGAGCATCACTTCTTGGCTCCAATACAAAACCCTTGGCCTGCTGGCACAGATCCTTCACCCCGCTGGCATAGACTTTCTAGCTTCTACTGCTGACCTTTGGGCCTTCCCAGTGCAGATGTATGAAATAGACTTACACGAGTCATTGCCGTGGGTCCTAGGACCCCAGTTGGCCTCATGGGAGGTAATGTTGTGGACTCTAGGTTTTCAGCTGAACTCATGCCACCTTCTCCCATGGGATCCAGGCTCTCGGCTGGATTTTCTAGGTCCTTAGTGTTGTGGATAGATTTCCTGCACTTTTTTGTCTTTAACTCTGGGTGACGATCATAAAATAGTATTATAAATTCTGTGTCCTGCGTGTAATTGTTCTTCTTGTAACCCTTGACTACAACATAGGCCAACACTCAAAGGTAAATGAACCCTTCAAGTATGAGGCATATCAGGAAAGAAATGTCCCTGAGATTCCCCCAGGAACACCACCCCCTACTCAACTTGCCTCCTCACGGGTAGCCAGTGCAGTGACAGTGCACACCAGAAGGTCTGCACTGTCCATTTATAACCCTCTAGGGCATCTGCCGCTTTGTATCTGGCTTCCAGTCACCATTAGGTGTGTGAGGTTAATCGGTTTTATTGTGTACTACAACAGTTTGTTGCTTGGGATGTTTTATATGTCAATGTATAGTGACTGTGTTGTTCATTCTTCTCTTGATGAATTTTTAGGGTGTTCCCAGTTTTAGCTCTCTTGAAAAATGGTGCTGTGGACACTTTTGCTCTTTTGGGGTGCAGAATACACAGTTCACTTGAGTATGTACAGTATTTACACTTGGAATTGCTAGGGCCACAGAGTTGCATTAAGTATTTCATTTATTATAGCTTTTTATAAATCACACTTTTTTTTTTACAATACCACTTATATTTCCTTTTTTATTTTATGGAAAAAAGTAAAACAAAATGTCATGAGAAAATAATTGGAGAATAACAGAAGTTAATACATTGCACATTGTTATCCTTAACATAGTTGTTCAGGGTGCAAGATATGGGCATAAAGATTTCTTCAACAAATGTTATCACAAATCTTCTTTTTTAATGATCTAAGAGACGCTAGTAGTATAATAGACTTGCAATTTTTCTCTTTTCCATGCTGTCCTTTCCCCTTTCACCTATCCTACTTCCTTTTTCCTTTTGAACAATTTCTTCCCATTTCACAGTATCTATTGTATATTTTAGAGCTTATTTGTTCTTTCAATTTCTCACACAAGAGAGACAATATGAGTTTACACGTGTGAGTCTGATTTATTTCACTTACGATTATAGTCTCAAGTTGCATCCATTTATCTATAAACGTCTCAAAGCTTATCCTTCTTTATGACTAAATAGTACTCCATTGTATAAAAATACCACATCTTTTTAATCCATTCCTCAGTTAGGCATTTGGGTTCTTTCCAAGATTTAGCTATTACAAACTGTGCAGCTATGAACATGGGTCTTCATATCTTGTTGTGATATAATATTTTTAATTATTCTGGAAATATACCCAGAAGGGGAATAGCTGGGTGGAATCAGATCTCTAAAACTAGTTTTTCTGGGGAATCTCCACACTGATTTCCACAGTGGATTCTACATGTCCACCAACAATGGATAAGGGTTCCTTTTTCCCCACATTCCTTCCACCCTTTGTGATTGGTTGATTTCTTAAGGGTAAGTATTCTTTCAGGGATGAGATGGAATCTCAGTGTTGTTTTAATTTGCATTTCTCAAATGACCAGTGATGTTGAACATTTTTTCATGTATTTATTTACCATTTGTATTTCTTCACCTGAGAACTATGTATTCATTTCAGATACCCATTTTTAGACTAAGTCTTTGAATTTAGGGGATCTGATTTTTTTCAGTTCTTTTATATGTTCTAGATAGAAGTCCTTTATCTGAGGGACAATTGACTAAAATTTTTTTCCACTCTATGGGTTGTCTTTTCACTTTGTTGGTGACTATTTTTGCTGTGCAAAACTTTCTAGTAAGATGAGATCCCAGTTGTCGATTCTTTGAAGTATTTCCCATGCAGTCTGGTTTTTATTCATGAACTCTCTACCTTCACATATGTCCAAGATTTCTACCTACTTTTTCTTTTAGTAGATTCAGTGTTTCTGTTTTACTATTTAGATCTTTGATTCATTTTGACTTTAGTTTAGTTCATGGTGATAGACATGGGTCTAGTTTTAGCCTTCAGCATGTAGAGAGCCAGTTTTTCCAGCACCATTTATTAGAGAGGCTGCCTTTCTTCCAGTGAACATGTATGGCCTCTTTGTCAAAGATAAAGTGACTGAGTGTGTTTGTAGTTGTGTCTACATCTTCTAATCTGTTCCATTGGTCCTCAGGTCTGTTTGTTTGTTTGCAAGTTTCATGCTGATTTTATCACAGTAGCTTTGTAGTATAATTTCAAGTCAGGGATTGTTATGCTTCCTGCCTTGCCTTTGTTGCCCAGGATTTCTTTGGCTATTCTAGGTCTCTTCTGATTCCAGATGAATTTTAGGAATGTTTTCTCTAGTTCTGTGAGGTACGCTAATGGTATTTTGATCAGGATTGCATTAAATCTGTATAACAATTTTGGGAGTATGGCCATTTTCACTATGTTGGTTCTTCCTATTCATGAGCAAGGGATATCTTTCCATTTTTTGAGATCCTCTTCAATTTCTTTTTTCAGAGTACTGTAATTTTAACTGAATAGATCTTTTACTTCCTTTGTTAGATTGATTCCTAAGTATTTCATTTTTTCTGGATACTATTGTGAAGGGCATAGTTTCTCTAATTTGTCTCTCAGTGAATTTATTTTGTATACAGGAATGCTATTGATTTTTGAGTGTTAATTTTGCATCCAGCTATGCTACTGAATTTGGTTACTAAATCTAGAAGTCTTTTGGCCACTTATATTTCTTATTTGCTAAGAATTATAACTTCTATTTCTAATGCTTTAGTTCTGTTTCTTATGTGAAGAATAATTTTTAGCATATGTTAAACTTTACTAGTTACAGGATATATCAAATGATTTTCCCATGTATACTGAAATAATTCTATTTTCCCCTTTGCTATGTTAATATATTAAATTGTTTTGATTGATTTTTCCAACCACTGCAAGGACATAATTTGCATTCTTGTCATAAATTTAACTTGGCATAGTCAGATATCATTTTTATATATTGCTATGTTTGATTTGCTAATTTTTAAAAAATTTATATTCAAAATAGTGATTGTACACTAACGCTTTTTGTCTTCGAGTATTGTAGAAGTAAATGAATGTTGTGCTTTGTTTTGATAGCATAATTATGCCAATTTCATAATAAATTAGTAACTAGTTTTCAGCTTTTTTATGTCCTGGAAAAGACTGTATGACAATGATATTGTTTTCTCCTCCAATGCTGGACAAACCTCACCAGTGAAGTCATTTAGGCTTCATGTTTTCTGCATGAGAATGTCTTTAATTAAAACATTACTAGCTTATTAAATCTAGTTGTCTTTAAATCTGTGAGTGTTTTCTGTTTGTCTGTTATGTTTTTTGGTCTTTTTGAGACAGGGTTTTCTATGCAGTTCAGACTGGTCTTGAATTTGCAGCAACCTCCTGATTACTGAGATTATAGGCATATGCCACCTCATCTGGATAAACATTTGTTTCTTCTAGTTTCTGTTTCTATAATCAGTTTTTAAAAATTTTGTCAATTTATTTGTAAGTTGCCAATTATAATCTTTTCCTAACATTTAGTGTTCAAAAGATTTTTGCACTCCTAATTTTGGTAATTTGCATTCTCCCTCTTTGATTCTTGATCAGTGAGAGATTTAGCTCATGAAGGTTATCTGCTTTATCTTTCATTTCTAGAATCCACATTTGGATGTGCTTAATTCCCCTATTATATATTTTTCCTGACATCTGTTCTCATTTTTGTTATTTCTTTCCTTCTACTTTTGTGCCTTTAATGTGCAAAGTTTCTAGATGCACACTTACATAATTGATTTCCAGTCTCTTATTTTCTAAAATATGCCTATGAAGCTGGAATTTCCTTGTAAGTATGGCTTTGACTGAATTTGATAATTTCATGATGCTTCACTTTCAATATTCTTTCATTCATAATGTTTTTCCAACCAAAAACTTGTAAAATAGAATGGTGTCTCTTCTACAAAGTGATATGAGGCAATGTTTAGGATTTATAGCCAAGCCCCAAATGAGCAAGAAGTAAAAGATAATATTTAAAGCTACTTTTGATACAAAGAGGAAGACTCAATATAATCACAGTTACAGATGTATTTCTTCCTTTTGCAAAAGAAATAATTCAGAAGCATAGGTCAGAAGCTAACAAGATTGCTTAGGTGTAGAAGACAGACTATCATACTGTGCAAGGAAAGGAAGTAATATTGAGTATATTTTTATAGACTTTATTTTTGGAAATACGGTAATGTTTTGCATATTCAAGATAAAATGAAGCCAGCAAAAGTGAAAAAATAAAAAAATTTAAACTCAATATTGCCATAAAAAAGGTGAACACAGAAGGGACATGGGGAAATAGTTCTGAATTAGCCTTCCTGAGCGGTCATCATAATGAAATACCATGGGCTGGGAAGCTTAAACAACAGAAATATGTTGCTTACAACTCTGAGACCAGGAAGTCCAAGATCAACATGCTGACCAAATGGGTTTCATTCTGAAGCCTCTAAAATTTCTTGGCCTGTAGTCATGTCACCTAGATGTGTAAAAACAGATTCAGGCACAAATCATTGATGTATTTAAAAAACACTGGGTAAATATATGTTAAGGAACAAGATGTTTACATAGTGGCAAAAACATCTCCCAGCAGATTAATTATTAATTACAAAAGGATGGGGGTACTCTTCTTACAGTAGAGAAATCTGGCTGACAGCACCTTGATTAAATGACATCACCAATAATGGAATAAAATGACGCTGTAGGCTTCCTGATGTGATATTGAAAAATAAGATCAGTTATGTAGCATTTCTGCCAAAATGTCTGGAACAAACATAGATAAACTCGAATTGAGAGAATCTCTACATTACAACTGCCCTATGTATTTCAAAATAATGTCATGAAAACAACAATAAATTGGAAAGATTATTTCAGAAAAGGAGATTAAATGTAGGAAGTTCATAATCCCAGAATGATTTTTGCTTAAAAAAGAAAGAAAATTCCTATAAAGACAACATTGGCACAATCTATGAATCTGATTATGGACTACTACCTAATAATATTGCATCAGTGATAAATCTTATGAATTTTATAATGATTATATATAAAATAATAGCCTTATTCTTAAAGGAGGAATCCTAGATAATTTAGAGGTGACAGGTTGTAATATGTTCAACTTGCTCTTAAATATTTCTGCAAAAATAAGAATCATCATAATATAAAGATGAAGAAAATATAATTTATTAGTCAATACTACAAATGTATAAACAAAACCAGGGATGTATATGTATGTATGTGCAAAAAGATTTATTTTAAGAAATTGGCTCATGCAATTATGGAAGTTATCTCTTCTCAGCCTTTTGGCCAAGATCAAGTGTAGCAATTATGGAAACTAAATAAATCCAAAATCTGTACTGTAGGTAGCCAGTTGAAAGCCCAAGGAAGCTAATGGTGCAGATAGAGTCCAAAAGAAATCTACTAGAATTCTCTTTGTTTGTAAAGCCTGTTTTGTTTTGTTTGTTCATTTTTTTGTTTTCTTTTCTTTCCCTTTTTCTTTTCTTTTCTTCTTTTTGTTTTGCTCTATTCAAGCTTTAACCAATTGGTTGAGGCCCATTTTCATTATGGAAGGCAATCTGTTTCATTAATAACTCTCCAATTTAAATGTTAACCTTGTCCAAAGATACTTACTAATTGACACATAAAACACACCTCATGTAGTAAAATCTTAACAACTGATGATTCTAGCTGCAATTTTTTGCAGGTTTGATTTTTTAAATTAAAAATTACCTTCTAATCATCACTTATTCTTTGATTCATGAGTTATTTAGAAATTGCATTGCTAATTTTCCAAATGTGAAATTTATCTAGCTATCTTTTTGTTTATATCTAGGCACTCACAAATTGGAAGCATGCCTCAAAGATATAAGCATCTAGAAATAGGCAACTTATCTAGCTGTGTTTTCTTTCCCACTGAAGCCTTGATTCTTAGGGATCATGGTTTCCTGTTTGTCTCTAATACCTTCAGATAGCTCTGAGGGTGTACCAGTCAGCTTTCCAACACTGTAACGAACACCTGAGATAATCACCTTATAAAGAGGAAGGGTATATTCTGACTCAGAGGTTTGGAAGCTCCAGTACACGATCAGGTAGGCCTATCAATTTGGGGTCCCTGATGGGGTGGCAGATGACAATAGCAAAGAGCTCATGGCACAGCAAAACTGTTCTCCTCATGGTCAAACACCAAACAGAGTGTGGAGGGAGCTGAAGCCCCACAGGCCCTTCCAAGGCATACCCCTAATCACTGAAGACCGCCCACCAGGCCTTACCTCTTCACATTTCCACCACCTCCCTGTAGTGCTTCTCTGGTGACCAAGTCTTAATACATGGACTTTTGTGGGACATTTAAAATCCAAACCACTTCAAGAGTCTTTTGTTTTATTGTTTAGGGATATTTTATCCATCTGTTCTAATTATTCTTTGAGGTGATCTAATGAGAAATACTGCTTTATAGTAGAAGGTTAGGACAGGCCACATTTTAACACTAGCTGTTAGAGTGATGTGATCTTAACCAGTTGAAAGCAACTCCAAAGGAAAATAGGATGCTTCACCCACAGTGGTACCCTGAAGTCCCCTTGAAGTAAAAAGACTTCTGATTGCCCTCTATATCCCAAGAGGCTAGCACATTATGGGCTCTTAAACAGTGTTTTTTAAATGTGTGAATAAAAGAAGGCATAATGGTAGCCTGACCTGCCACATCAGGAGACCTACATACGACCTACCACACAGCAGTAAGTCTTTCCAATCTGAAAGACATCAGCAGTCACCTAACATTTGGGCAGGAATGCACCTTGCATCAGGATTGAAAGATATGAATGTTACCCAATATGGGATAGGAAAATGCCAATATCAACCTGATTTCAATGTGTGAGTTCATTCCAATAAAGAGCTTATCATCTCTTTCTGGCAATGTTGCTACTATAAACTTACAATTCGGTCTTGGACAAAAAAGCTCAATGTCTGCTATTCTTTTCTTTGGTAGCAAAGAATGAAATATAGGAAACAATCTAAATATCCTACAATAGAGGGACGAGTACAACAAATAGGATTCAGCCATACGATAAATTATTATTCACTTACTTTAAATAATAATGGAGGATAATATTTGATGACATGACAAGCCTCCATGATATACTGTTGAGGGAAATAAGCCAGTTAAAAATAAATGAAACATGATTGCCTTTTAAAAGGTCATGTATGTGTAGAGAATGGTTCAAATAGATATCAAAGTATTAATATTCTATTTAGACTTTAGGATTATAGCTTACAAAAGTGTTCTTCAGTTGCCTGCAATATGTAATTTTTTATAAAATTATTACTATTTATGAATAGTTATTTTTAAAAGATGTCTCTTACAGATGTTAATCTGTGTTTGCTCAGTGGAGAGAAAATGTTCATTTCTGTCGCCCTCAAGGGTGGAATTCCTCCACTTGTCCCTTTCGAATGAGATAAGAAAGGTAGAGTGGCTGACCCTGAAGGTTTTGTGAGTGGTGATTAATGAGAAGTGGGGGCATCCTTGGCTGACTATGTTGCCTGGCAGTAGACAGGAAGTGCAAAACACGAGAAGAGCCCTAGCCAGAGGAGCCTGCCCTGCTGAGCCCAGCCTGAAGAGGGAACGGGGCTCTCTGCTCACAGAAATGGAAAAAGGAAGGACTTCTGCTGTGATTCAGGCTGCTAATGACCTACAGATGCCATTAACAATTACCCAATCCATAAGCAGTGCAGGAAGTGGGCCTAGCTTGTGGACAGCTGTGGTTTGATCCCTGTCACAATTGCTTAATGGGTTGCCCTGCGGAAATGGCTTTCCCAGCTTCTCTGCAGACATAGTGCATTACTATGGTAACCACAGTGCCACGTGCCATCATATCAACTATTCCACTCCACACAACCTCTTTTCCAAGGGGTTCTGCCCTGAAACTACTCAGGAATGGCCCTTCTGAGATTTTGTGGGGCAGGTTCAAGAAACCTCTGTTAGGGAGACTGAAGGGCTCTGTCTTTTGCTGACATTCACTTTCTCCAGTTAGAATCAGCCAAAGGAATTGTCAATTCCTGCCATTCCTCCAGCAACCAGCATTTAGATCCACATGCATAGAGTTAAACTCCAATTCTATTTCTCACTAGTTGGGTGATCTTGAACAGCTCCCGTACTTCTGTAAGTTTTGCCTTGTCATCTGTAAAATATTAATAACATATAACCCTGATAGTAAATATTAGCTTGCACTTATTGGCTTAATTTTCCCTCCATCTCCATGCAGTAGTTGATGTAGCATTTGATTCACACATTAGTGATGAGAAAATTGAAACATAGAGAATTTCCCCATTCCTACCTATTCACTCACACACTGTGTGTTCAAAGTGGAGGTCCTTGGGCAGAAGCCTGTTCTCCATGCAGGGCTACCCTTTCTCACTAAACAATTTCTCACTAAAACAATTGCATACATTGTGACAATTAAATAGATAATGATTGAGGAAGTATCTAACAGAGACTTTGTAGAAAATAATCATTCCATAAAGCCTTATTTATGAATTTGTTAGTAAATTTCAATGTGGTTACTCATGCAACAAAACAAAAAGATTATAGAACCATTCAGATACCAAATCTAATCAAATTGTCAAGGCAAGGTATTACATCCTGGCAGTTTCATTGGAATTACCTTCTTCCTGGCAGAGTTCTTGTCATACCGAGTTTCAGAGCAGCAGTCTTGACTTACCATTTTAAATCTCAACGAGCAATTTTATTATGCTTGTTGCTGCTACAGCTGTTGTTACATTGATTGTGGTTGAGATCTGTAATGTCCCTTAAAGGTCAAAGTATTAAAAACTTAATTCCCAGCTTGACCCTTTAGGTAAGTTGTGGAAATGCTAAGAGGTAAGGCTTAGTGGGAGATTTTCTAGTTGTTGGGGACATTATTTTAAGTAGATAGTGGAACCTTAGTCCCTCTTGTTCCTCTTTCTCTCACAACTGGCTGTGATGTGACATTTTGCTCTGCCACAGGCTTTCCCTAATGATGTCCTTGCCTCACTCTAGGTCCAAAAATGAAGGGGCCAACAGACCATGAACCAAATCCTCCAGAACTGTGAGCCCAAATCAACCTTTTCTCTTATCAGATTGATCCATCTCAGGTATTTGTTATCTTAATAGGTAACTAGCATAGAATCAAAACAAAGCAAACTTTTAAAGGTATTTTTGTAACCTGCATAGGAGTTAATAACTAGGACCACTCAAATCTCCCAAGGATGCATCTACTGACTGGTGTTGGACTTTGCTGAGGACCCCAAGTTACCCTTCAAACAAACTTTATGATGGAGCCAAAGTCTTCTTCCTCCTTCTCCCTAGGTATCTTTCCTCAAAGAGTTGGGGTGCAGCCAACAAAGGGAGGACCAGAAATGCAATGAGAAGTCCCTAGCAGATCAAGTGTACAGAAGCAGCATACCTAGATCTCTTACTGGGAGGCTGAAATGCATCACTTTTGAGAAATGTTCAGTTTTAGGCTTGGTACTCACTACCTATGGATCACAGTAGGATAATTGAGACAGAAGCATCAACCAGAATGCATACCACATCTAAGGTACAGGTGGGAATTGAAGGAACTGATTCTCTGCAATGTAATAAAACCCCACATTGCAAATAAATAGCTCTTCATCCCACTAGGGAGGAATCTCCAACTGGCACGCACAGCCCTGGTTAAGAGCTGCTGCCTTTGGCTGTGCTTATGAACCTTGGCTAGTGTAGGTGATCAAAGTCAGAGACATTTGCACTTCCATCAGTGGGCCTCCCCTTAGGCACATTACCTTTCATGCTTGTATCTGTCCTTTGTCCTGCATTCAATGAAGGCACTCAGGGGAGAAGATCTGTTCTTTCTTTTACATCCTCCTGTTTTCCACAGCGATGACTAATATACAGCAATGACAAATTAAAACCCCATGTCCTGTCACTGGTCTCCTTCTATGAGACCTAGGTCAACCCCAGAAGTGCCTCCCCTTTTAAAATACCCCCATGTGACCCCATGTCTAGTGAAGGGACCAGACTGCATCTAAGGCACTGGTGGGAATTGAGGTTGCTTGATTGTTCAGAGCAATTGGAGACTCCAAAGATAAGAACAAGAGCAGAAGCATGTCCAAAACTCAAATGAAAACATGCAACATTGAAAGCACCCTGATTATAAAAAGTAATATTTGCTTGAACTTTATCTGAAAGTATTTGACTTAAGCCAGCTCATTATATTCTACAATAATTCCTGCAAGGTAGCTGATATCCCACTTTAGAGGCATAAACTAAGATTCAGAGAGCTGAAAAACTTGAATAATTTTGTATCACTAAAAGTTCAGAGTTGGAATTTGAATTCCTCCCAGTAAAGTGCTTCAAGTGTTAAGTACAGAGTAAATTCCTGCTAAATTAATGTACAGTTTCACATTCACACTTGTTCTAAGAAATCACGCTTCCTCTAAGTTAGAAATTTCCACACTTTATGACACCATGGGTCAATTCTGTGGGAGATGATTTTCCCATAGACTGGGGGAGGGTGGTCTAGGATTTGATTTTCATAACTAGCATGCAATCTGGATCCATTGCATGCACAGGACACAGTAGAGTTCATGCTTCTAAGAGAATCTAATGCCACTGCTGATATGACACAATGCAGAGCTCATTGATATTCGAGCCATTGAAAGTGACTATAAAAAAGGATGAAACATCACTAGCTCACCTGCTGTTCGTCTCCTGCTGTGCAGCCCAGTTCCTGAGAGGCCACAGGCCAATAGGAGTTCACAGCTTCAGTGTTAGAGACCCTTGCTTTAGGTGACCATTCCATGGCCCTAAATTCCTTGTCCCAGAAGTGAAGGCAGAAGCAAAGCAAGAGATAATGCAGAAGAATGCAAGAAGTTAGAAATTAGATGCAAGGTAGGCTCAATTTAGGATGAGATCTTTGGCCATAAAGGATGTCAAAGGTGGCCATGTAGACAGTGTCTTGAGACTGATCACAGGTCAAAGGAGAATAGATAGAAGGAGAGATGCAGGGTTAGGAAGGACCACCCTGCCCAGCAGATGACTACATCCTGATGGACTCTGTTCTTCCACCTTTTGTCTCCCAGTGAATTTGAGAAAAGTACAGAGAAGGCTAATTTTGATAGCTTAAAATGATAAGGATCATTGTAAAGTCAACCAAAAGCCTATATATTTAGGTAGTTACATTAGTTTAATGTCTCCCCTTCACTGCCCCATTGTTATGCTCCTCAGCAGCCTCATATTTGTCTCTGGGGGCCCAAGAGCTGGATGTTCTTTGTCCAGCAAATCTAAACAGGCATAGACACTTTCATCTAGATTTCAAAGGATGCCCCCAGAGAGCTGCAAGACCCAGTCAGAAGACATCTATAAGGGTAAGACTATTGCTGGGGTCCTCTTCTAGGAAAATAATCAGCAGAGTCATTGGATTAGGATCAACCCAAAATGATAGTGCCACCAAAGTATGGGACAGCCACAAGATCTCAGCCCCATTCCAGACTCACCCAGCACTCAAATCTCTATGGGTTCACCTTCTAACCAATAAATCTACAGTGTAGTACCCTAGCACCCATTGGCTCAGAGGGCAGAGAAATGAGTCAAAAATTATTCTGGAACTTTAACGTATTGAACATGCTCAGGATCTGGTACTCATTCTTCTTTCTGATTTCCACCTTTGGAAGAATGGTGGTGCCTGCCCTGTGCCTATCTTCTCATTGAATTTTGAAAGTGTATAATTTGCTTGATTTCACAGCTTCATGACTAGATAGGAATTTATCTCAAAATGAACCACATACTGTATTAAGCTTCTCTCATATCTCAGCACATGATATTTTGATGAGGCTTTGGACTTTGGGCTTTTGAGTGGATGCTGGAAAAAGTAAAGATGTTTGGGGTCACTGAGATGGAATGAATCTATTTCACATGCGAGGAAGGCATGAAATTTGGGGGAACCAGGGACACAATAAATAATATGGTCTGAATGTCCCAATCCCACCAAGTTTATACGTTGAAATTCTAATCCCAAGGTAATTGTATTAGGCCGCAGGGCTTTTGAGAGACAACTAGATCATAATCATCTCTCATGAATGAGATTACTGTCTTTATAAAAGAAGACCACAAGAAAACATTCATCTTTCTAAAAGACAGCCCTCCATGTAGAAATGGGTTCTCACCTAACCTCGAATCTGCCAGTGCCTTAACCTGGGACTTCCCAGCCTCCAGGACTGTGGGAAATAAATCTGTTATGCATAAGACACCCAGTCTGTGGTATTTTGTTATAGCAACCTGAACAGATTAAGACACAAGATTTTGATGCAAAGGTTTCTGGGAGACCACAGGAAAAAGTGAAATCTCTATGACAGCTGGAGTTCAAGGACATTCATGACCTCCAGTGCCCTTTGGCTCTCATCAAAGAAGTGTGCATACTTTTCTGTAATATCGTCCTTCTCTCTCTTACTATTCTGTGTGTGTGTGTGTGTGTGTGTGTGTGTGTGTGTGTGTGAATTCTCATGGAAATTTTCCAGTGAGCAAAATTCTCCATCTTGTTATTGATAGAAATTCAAATAAAATATTAGCTCTTTTACCCAAATCACATATAGACCAGGGTAACGTTGACCTAAAATGGGCCAGTACAAGTTCCAAGATTCAAAGAACATTAAACCCCTTAAAGCCTCTCTCTTTCTGTCTCTCTGTCTCTCTTTCTCACTCTCTTCTTCACATACTTCTCCTCCATCTTCATTCCTCCTCTTCTCCTACCCTCCTCCTCTTTCTTCTTCCTCCTCTTCTCCTCCTTCTCCTTTTCCTTCTCCTTCTTCTTCCCTTTTCATCCTTCTTCCTCCTTCTGTCCTCTTTCTTCTCCCTCCCTTCTCCTCTTGCACTCTCTCATCACTTGCTACACATGGCCCCAGTAACTCTGAACAGTATCATCGCAGTTTTTTGCCCTTAGAGACAGAAATTTTGTGTTCCAAAGAATCTTTTCTTCCCCCAGAGAAAGATTTAGTTTGTCCTCCTATGAATCATGCACTCACTACTTAGACCGATTATGACTACAGGGATAGAATACTAGGACTGACCAAGCATGGGTTAGAATCTCACACTTGTAACCAGAACAATGTTCGTCCATTGCATCCCACCCCACAGTGTGCTCTCCAAAAGAAGAGTGATGTCCAGGTTCACCAAATAAAACCACATACCATACCATCATGATTTAATTACTACTACTTTTCCATAGGCTCCCCAGAGACATTTTTTAATTAATCTGTTCTGATGGAAGTCAAGTCATCTTCTACAACTTGAATGAAGTTTCCTCACATGCTTGCTTACACCATATATTCCAAGTAAATTGGCTGATATCCTGTAATTCAAAAATTCTTCATACTTATCGTCTCTGAGCTTTTCTTCACGTGATTTCCTCTGCCTTAAGTAAGCATTCTTTATTTCCCAGATACTCCTCTCCATCTCTCAGTGCCTTCTATTCTACCTGAAGCTCCCTGGAGATGACTACAGGTCACCTAGAAAAGAAAGTAGCCCTGAACCTAGCCTCTGTTTCCACTCTGCTACTGAAATTCTGTCTAACCTGACAGCACAGTGCCAGTCTCCATGAAAAGTCCCCTCACTGCATTGGCCAATAACCCCTCTCTGCTGCAGTCCCAAAGCAACACTCTCTACCATGTGCTGACTTGTTGATTAAAAATGAGATGATGCATTTAAAGGTTTCACACAGGACCTCTTTCATTTCCAGGAATCATAAATAATAATCACCGCAATTCTAATTGTGCCAAGATCTCAATTCCCCTGCTAAGCTGGACAAATATTTGTGGACACAAGAAATGGTTGGATGAGTAGATGGAAACAATAGTGAAGAGTGAATATGTAGCTCTCATATTGGAAATCAGAGGGTGGATAGGTGTGTATATATTTTTTTAATTTGGACAAAATTTTTAATTCCTCAAACATTTGAGAAGACTACTACTAGAAAACTTTACCTTCATCAAAGTCACCCCGTTTATTAATGGTATGTTGTTTGCTGCATTAAAAGCAATAATGTGTCCTTTGTTTTCAAGGTTACATGAGAGTTGCTGGCACAAAGTCAAGGAAGAACAGCAAAGCCTCCAGAGACTGCTGGCGGCGGTGGACCAGGGTGCTCACCAGCTCATGAGTCACTGCTTTCCCACTTACAGAATGCCACAATCAGACCAGGATTCAGCAGCCCACGGAGCCGCTGGTTCAGGGTCAGTGGAAATGTCCAGGTTCAAACTTTCCACTGAAAATCACAAATGTCCCCAAATACAAAAAGTCTACTGTAACTATAACTGGCACTTTGTTGTGGGCGCTGAGTGTCTAAAACATCTTATTAAATTAAACAAGTGTGTGCTCGTCACAAAATTCTACAAAAGGCACAATAATTTCCTCACATTTTGAGAATAAAAATATATATTATGTATATAAATATAGTACTTGTGTTTAAACATGGTAGTATAAATAAAGTGCATGCTTTTAAACATGGTACAATTCATTTCTACTATCCAATATATTGTTCTCTTTCTCCCTCTCTGCCTCTTCCTCTGGGAATGGGACCCAGAGCTATGCAAGTGTCTGATCACTGAGCTGTAGCCTCAGTCCTTTTCTACATTTTACTATGAGACAAGATCTAGCTAAGTTGCCCAGGTTGTCTTCCAACGTGTGATCCTCTTCTGCCTCCTTTTCCTTGGATGCTGGGGTTATAGGTGTGTACTCCTATGCTCAGAGTAGGTGGTCATCTGTTCATGTCCATGGGGTATTGCTTCCAATATCCCCTACAGAAACCAACTTCTAAGTACGCTCAAGTCCTTTACATGAAATGTAATGTTTTCAAATAACATACTCATATCCCTCTTCTATTTTAAATTACCTCTAGATTACTTAGATCTAATACCATGCCTACATATCACTTCATTTGCATGGATTCAGCCTGGTACACAACATGCAGCAAATTCAAGCTTTGCTTTGTAGAAACTTCTAGTTTTATGTTTTTTAATTATTATGACTGTTTCTAATGTTTTAAATCTGCAGTTGATTGACACCACAAATGTGGAATCTTCAGATAGAGAGGGCCTGGGTGTGTATGTGTGTTTGTGTGTGTGATTTCTAATACATTGGAATTTATTCAAAAATCTTCTATTGTACTTGGGCTGGAGATGTGATCATCTCTTGCTTGTATTCATAAGAACAGATAAAAAAGTAATGAAGCATTGTCCAGTATACATTGAAGAGTTTTAGCTACCACCAAAAAGCATGAAATATTTATTTGAGTGTCTCTGTATTTCCATTTCTGAGTAGATGAAAATTAATTTTTGGCCTCCACAGATCATGAGCAGCAGCCCTTAGTTAAGAGTTCGGAGCAGGGCAGCTTTGATGAGTCCTGCCACATTAAGCACAGACGACCAGCCAGGGAATTGGCTAAGTCAGAATGAATTAATGCAAGCTGCCAGGGCTACCTTTTTACAAGCTCCTTTCCTGATAATAACAGAGTAGACACAGTCATGAAATTTGGGGAAATAAAATTAGCTTTAACATATGAGTCACCTTTTTTTTTTCTAAACATCAAATGGGAGAGGGAAAAGCAACTCCAAATAATTTAGCATTTCCAGTAGGAAAGGGACAGGCAATCACTGGCTGTAGGTCAACAGGCCCTGCCTCTGCGGGGCCATCCGGATCCAGGTCTGAGCTGCCACTCCTTCTCTGAGCTGCCACTGAGTTCACACATGGCCACCATGCTGGCTTTAATCAGCAGCAGCACGTTGTGCCCAACCACACACACCCTGAGTGACTCAGGGTGAGAGCATCTCATGTCATAGGAAGTAAAGTGAGGATGAAGCCAGAAGGCAAAGTTATTCATAGCCTCCTGGGAGACAAACACTCCCCTGGTACCATCTCTCCTGCCTCCCAGTCAGCCACACTTCAGAAACACAAGCATATAAATCCAGTACCTGTGTGTGCTGGGTATGCACTCTTGTCATTATTCCTAGAAAATGAAAGAAGGTGCATCAACTTAGAGGAAACTCTGAGGGTTCATCTAATGTGTTTTTCTCTGATCTCTGTGCCTCATTTTTCTCCTCTCTCCAATGGGGATAACGATCCCTATATTACAGGTTGTATTAACATTCAGTGACTACAGCAAACATCGCTCAGGTCTGACACAAAGGCAACCAATAAATAGTATAGTAGAGTTACTGAAGCTATAATTTATGAAGTACTTTACAGGAAACCTCATTGTAGGTTATAATTAATATGTCACATGGCACCAACAGTTCTAGGTGGTAAGTAAAAATTTGGGCACAAGAGTGATTTAGCCTCTTATAGATGAAAAATATCAGCCAACTGCCAACTACTTAGCTAGTGGGATTCATGGTGGTCTCAGTCACACTAGCCTCTTCTGTTAGTTTACTGCACATAGGTTGCCAAGCTCCCAAGACTGGAAGCACTATTCACCCCAGGATTATTCCTGCTAACACTCTGAGGCTGTGGGTGGGCAAGAACACGTCCATGTCTCTGATGGAAATTCAGATGAAGAGATTTGCTCCTGGGAGCTCACAGATCTGCAAACGGTGAGTTTGGAAGCTTTAGAATATGAATTCCTTAAGCTGTCTTTATTTTGTATTTTCTCATATTCTAAGCAAATCCCACAGGAAAGCCTAGTTCTCCTTCTCTCCAGGTTTTTAGCTGCTAGGAAGAAGCACTAGGATTCTCCTTTGATTGTTTTACTCTCTCTCTCTCTCTCTCTCTCTCTCTCTCTCTCTCGTCTCTCTCTCTGTCTCTCTCTCTCTCTCCCTCCATGAATACATGAAACCTAGAAAAAAGTGAAATACAAGACATTTTCTGTAACAATGCAGATGAAACTGAATACAAAAAGAGGAGCAAACAGCCCTGGGAAAACTGATAGTGTCAGGGTGCACATCCACCCCATCCTGAATCTTCCAGCGAGCAACTCTGAACTCCAGGACTTGAATAAATACCCCAGGCTGGTTTCAGGCTACTCTGGCCATACTCACCCTTTCAGTCCCCTGTTCTGTCTTTACCCACACATTCCCATTCACCAGACCAGTTCCTCATGACTTCTGACAACCATTTTCTTCAACTATTTTCTGTTGCTATAATTAAATGCCACAGACTGGGTAATTTATAAAGAATTTATTTGGCTCATGGTTCTGGAGGCTGGGAAGTCCAAGGCCATGGCACTGTGTCTGGGGATGGTTTCTTGCTGCCTCCTCAGATTGTGGAGGGAATCACATGTTGGGAAAGAACACATATGCCTTCCTTATAAAGCTACTAGTGCCGTCATGCAGGTCCCACACTCACAGCCTCATTTAATCCTAATTAGGTCTCTAAAGCATTTCTTGAAAATGCCCTTAACATATAACTTTGGGGATTAAGTTTCCAACTATGAAGTGTGGGGGACACTTTCAAACCAAAGCAGCCATCTTCTGTCTTCACCTGTGGAATGACCACACTCATCAGAGCTACTGCACATTCCTCCTCTCTATGTCCACTGTGGTTACCTCAACTTTCCCAGTGCTCAATCCTGGTTCCTCATGGGGTCCAAACTATGACTTTCATAAATACACACTTGGATTATGAGACAGCTCAGAATATCCATTACCAGGTAGCATCTCCTGAAGACAACCTCAATGAAGTTACATTTTAGTGAGACAAGAAGCAAAAAAGACCACTTCAGTTTGCAACCAAATGCCTACTTTTATGATTTTTCTTATCCCAAGTGATGAAAATGTTGGGACCTTCTCCAACCCTCCAGCATGGAATCCATAGGGCCAAGGGACACCCAACTCTTTGCCTAGATTCTGAATTGCTTGATTTACAGAATCCTCTGGTCAACTGGCCAGCCCACTTAATGTTCAACCAGCTTGGTCTTTTGTTCATCAGTCACTCTTCACACCTAGACTCAAGATTTCATTCTACTATTTTGTGATGGGAGTCATTTCCCCTGCTCTCAGACGTTTCATTAATTTCTTTAGGTCCTAGAGCATCCACTCCTGCCCTAGCCTTCCTGGGTGAGAGTTATTCATCTCTCCCAACACTGCCTATGTCTGAGGCAAAGAAAGGTGACAATTTGCCAGTTCACCTCCACCATATCAGATAGTTGTTTGAAACCAACAAATCTTTGTGCTTTGTACTTCTTTCCCTTTGCTTTATCATCCCCTACATATTTTTTCACAACCCTACCATTTTTGAGCTTGCAGAGTTCTCAGCATGTTCCTGGAAGTGGACTCACAATTTTCTTCTTTGCTCTGTCTTCTCACTCCCAACCCCCATTACACAGGACAGACCCTGTTGAGCACCTTTCAAAACCTTGGCTTCAACTGCCTGAAGTCTCTAATGAACATTCTGTTGTAATGATACTCGACCAGGCGCAAATACAACATTATATTGGAATTTATATCCAGGCTGAACTACATTGTCTTCTTCAACTTCTCAAAATTACCCTGTCTTTTCAACTTGGTATCCGTTCAGGTCCCCTTCTCTCCCAACAGAAGGACAGATATGCTCTTTGAACCATTCCACCTGTAACATCTTGGCACCTGCATCTTCCACTGAACCCTTCCTTTTTTGATGGAAATTGGTCCAGTCAACCAAGGCTCCTGCAGTCACAAACATCACAAGACACCTCCTTTTCTTGCTTATCTGCCAAGTCAGCAATATCACCCCCCTCCCATAATTCACTTCTACCTCCTCCCAGGATCCCATAGCCATAGTATAACTGCACCAATGAGCTTCATGTACCCTCCACTCTTACCCAAGCCTCACCACATACTTACTCATTATTTTTTGCTCCTCCAACTCAGCCCCTCAACATGTCTCCACTTGGCTGGAGTAAG
>RJWM01012413.1:0-56520 GCA_004363535.1 Dasyprocta punctata | reverse complement strand
CTTGCCCAGCAGGCATTTATATTTGCAGACCTTATTTGTCCTGGGAGCAGCTCTGATTTAGAGTCAGGGGACCTGTATGGTGTGCTGATTTATATGCCACCTGGTCTGAGACAAGTCATTTTCTTGGTTTGAGATCTCATCTTTACAAAATGGGGAACAAAAAGCAGTTTCCTCCTGCTTCTTCAGGGAGATCCTGTCAGACTGCAGTGAGAATAATTTCTAAGCTCTACAAATGCATGAGAGTTAAAAATAAATTGATCTATTGGCTTTGGCTTTCATACAATAGATACTTGGTTTTGAGGGATGTCATTCTGAAGGAATGGCTCTTTAGGGACTTGCTGTGCTTTGAAATAGTTTAACAGAGAAAGCAGTGATGCACACAATGAACTATAAAAGGTAACTCTAAAGTTTGGGTGGGACATTTCTTTCTTGGATCGCTGTCACACAATGGGGGACAGCAGGGCAGACAAAAAAACAAATACAGAAACAGAGCACCCTGGTTAGACTTTTTAAAAATTAAGTTTATTGGTACAATTTAGATCTACATAGTGATCACATTTATTATAGGGGGCTTGAACCTGTTCATGACATATCTTAGTTCCTCTTTTTTTTCTCATTCCCCTCCCCACCCTTTAACCCCTTTCCTTTGTTATTTGCAAAGCTTTGTTTACATTTTATCTCTTTTCTCACTTATTTCTTTTCCCTTTCTCTACACCCCACCCCCTTTTGAACAATTTCTTTCTATTTCACATGTGTATTATACATTTTGGTTCTTACTTACACTTTCAGTTTCTCATACCACAGGGACAATGCAATATTTGCATGTATATCTGATTTATTTCACTTAAGAGTATGTTCTCAAGGTCCATCCATTTAACTATAAATATCTTAAATTTATCCTTCTTTATGCCAGAGTAGAACTCCACTGCACAATAAAACTGTATCCATTTTTTTTCATTCATCAGTTGATGGGCATTTAAGATTTAGCTGTTACAAACTGTGCTGCTATAAACGTCTGTACACATATATTGCTGTGGTATGATGCTTTTAATTCTTCCGGGAAGATACCCAGAAAGGGAATAACTGGCTCAAATGGGACCTCTGGTCCTAATTTTTTGAGGAATTTCCACACTGATTTTCACAGTAGTTGTACCAGTGTACACTCCCACCAGTTGTGGAGAAGGGTTCCTTTTTTTCCCACAGCTTCACCAGCATTTGTTATTGGTTGATTTCTGGATAATAGCCATTCATCAGAAAATGAAAAAATATCCCTTGCTCTTGGGTAGGAAGAACCAACATAGTGAAAATGGCCATACTCTCAAAATCGTTATATAGATTTAATGCAATCCTAATCAAAATACATTAATATACCTCACAGAACTAGAGAATACATTCCTAAAATTCATTGGGAAACATAAGAGACCTAGAATAGGAAAAACAATTCTTGGCAACAAAGGCAGTGCAGGGGCATCATAATTAATCCCTGACTTGAAATTATACTACATAGCTACTAATATGCCAATAAAAACAGCATTGTACTGGCAAAAAAAAAAAAAAAAAGATCTGAGGATAAATGGGACAGATTAGAAGATGCAGAAACAACTTCAGACACACTCAGCCACCTTATCTTTGACAAAGAAGTCAAACACCTTCACTGGAAGAAAGCCTTTTTAATAAATGGTACTGGAAAAACTGACTTTCCACACGTTAAAGACTAAAACTAGACCTATATCTATCACCAAGCTCCAAACTAAAGTTAAAATGGATGAAAGATCTAAATATTTAAACAGAAACACTAAACAGAAAGAGGGAATAGGTAGAACTCTTGAAGACATTGGTGTGGGCGAAGACTTCATGAACTAAGTACCAGTGGCATGAGGAATACTACAAAGAATCAACAACTGGGATCTCATCTTATTAAAAAGCTTTTGCACAGAGAAGTGAATCACCAACAGAGTGAAGAGACAACCCACAGAGTGGGAAGAAATCTTAGCCAGATGTTCTTCAGGCAAAGGACTAATGTCTAGAACATATAAAGAACTGAAAAAATTAGACCCCTCCTCCCAAATTTAAAGACTCAGTATAAAAATAGGCATCTGAAATGAATAGACACTTCTCAGAGGAAGTACATACTGGCAAATATATGTAAAAAAAGTTCAACATCACTAATCATTGAAGATATGTAAATTAGAACAATGCTGAGATTCTGCCTCAACCTGATTAGACTTTTAAAAGGCCCTTTCTCACCGTGTTAGGAAAGCTGCCTTGTCTTTCATGTACTGTTAGAGATTGACTGGAAGAGCAGGTATAATTTAAAGAGCTAGAGGTGTTTTTCTAGAAAGAGCTAAGTCTTGCAGCCTGCCTAGGGGCAAAAACTGTAGCCAGTTTCTTTTTATATAATTTCAAACACACTTTATGCATATAAAGGTATAGAACTATATGCCCCACCTGTTTTTCCATTATGATACCCAGTACTGTATATCATTCTCTACCTTGCTTCTTTCAAATACATCTTGCAGACATCTGCAGCAGGCTGTGTTGTCCATTAGTGTGTGTGTGCCATAATCTATACAACCATCTTCTTGCTGATGGACTTTTAGTTTGCATACAGTGCTATTATAATGACTATCCTACTACAAGTGCCATTATATGTGGTGTAAATATAAAAGTAAGATAGATTTCTAGAAGTACAATTGCTGGGACAGGGTTTGTAATAGCAATTTTAGTTTTAAATCAAGATTGTCCTCCATAGAAGAACTGATTAACCTGCTAGTAGTAGTATATGAGATGTGATCAAAATATATGGCGAATGTTTAAATTTTCAAAAATTATTACCATTAGTCCCCCTCAAAATACTCCCCATCTCTTTAAACACACTTATGCCATTGTTTCTGCAGTTATGGAAATCCTCTTTCATGTCTTTACAAGGTGCTATCAAAACTGTTTTGAATGCTGTAGCTGAGTGCCATCCAATGGAAAGGCAGACTTGTGAAAATACTGCAGTGTGTCCTCATCTACCTTATTAACAGGGTCTGGTACCATATGACTTCTGGTGCTTCCCCAAAGTCATAACGACCACAAAAACTAAATGTTTTAAATCAATTCAGGACTTGGTGGCAGCCATGATAATATAACTAAAAGACGCGCATGTAAAGGACTTCCAGAAGTGCTTTGAAAAGTGGCAAGGATAGGATAAGCATGTTTAAAGCAAGGAGGAATATTTTGAGGGAATTAATAGCAATGTGCCCTTTACTGTAATAACTTTTAAAACTTTAAACATTCACTGTAGTTTTCAATCACAATACGCAAATGCCCCGTTTCTCTATACTCTCCAATGCAGAATGAATTTTGCCAATCTGAGTTGGAAAATGGCCTCCTACTATAAATTTATTATAGTTGGAATCTTATGAGTGAGGTTGGTCTTTTTTTTTAAATATAGGTGCTTTTATTTCCTCTCATTAACAATCTGTTCATGTCCTTAACTCATTTTTCCTATTGGGTTATTGAATTTTTAATGTTCAGTTATAGGAATTCTTTATGCATTTAATGGAATCAGATTTAGTTATATGTATTATAGATATTTTAGTTGATTTTTCATTTTATAGTTTTGCCATGCAGAATTTTAAAAAATTAATCAAGTTTGTTAATTTAAAAATTTCACAATGTAGCTTTGATTTTGAGTAATTCTTGGCCCTCCCCATTTTTAGAGTATGTAATTTTTTGTTATTTTCATTTTTAAAGATTCAAACCTTAAATCATCTAGAATTTATTTAAGTACAAGGTGAGTGAGACAGACAACTTAATTTTGTTCCAGAAAAACCTGAGTTTTGAATTCAGGCACTTTTACTCATTAGTATGATTTTGAGTGTATCAACCAACCTCTTAGATCCTCAGAGGATCCTTATTTGCATAATAGGAATATATTATATGGAAATATGAATGTATATTATAATAAGAATTGCGGTATCATGTTTATAATATTGAACTAATGGATGGTTGAAAAGATGAAACAGAACTACATATGGAAAATGTGTAGAAGTGCTTCTGGTATATGTGTGTTCAAATTATGATCCAAATACCCAGAAATCCAGGAAAACAGCATGTCTGGCAAAGAAGTTGCCCTTGGCTGGATAGGTGCCTTGCAACTCATAAGCCTGTGACCTAGGGCAAATCACTTCACTATCTACACCTTCAGTTTCCTCACTTGCATAATAAATAATACGAGCTAACTCATGAGGTCTCGGAAGCTCAGATTAGATGATGTGTATGAAAGCAATTGGTAAATGGTAAAGGGCCATATAATAAATGTTAGCCTTTATGTTCTGGTGAATGAGGAAGAGCCTTGGCACAGATGATGTTTGACATCAGAGGCCAAGGAGGATAATTAACTTGCAACAACATGAGATTAGCAACTGATATAAAGCAAGTGAGCCGGGTGTGGTGGCTCACGCCTATAATCCCAGCACTTGGGAGGTTGAGGCAGGAGGATCGTTGGGAGTTTGAGACCTACCTGGGCTACAAAGTGAGCTCAAGGCCAGCCCGAACTGCATAGTGAGACCCTATCTCAGAAAGATAGAAAAATAAAAAATAAAAAAATAAAGCAAGTGAGCTTGCAGCAGTTGATTATAGTAATGGTTAGTAATTGCCTCCTAGTAATTGAGTAATAATGAGCTTCCTTAGATAGAACCTTGTTAGAGTAAAACATGGATCAAAAACTTTTCATTCAATATATACAAATTGGACACAGCAGTGGGGTTAGCAGAGATGAGTGTCTTGAAGTAGAGCATAGTACTTGTGCTTATGGTAGGGGTGGTAGACATGCACATCGCAACACCCCCACCAGGCAGACACATGTGCTGGGTGTACTTAGAGGAAGGCCCATGTTGCTCTGGGATTGTCGAGGAGAAAGAGACTTCCCTACAGAGCCTGGTGGCCAGTTTGGTCTCAGCCCCTGAAGGCTGCTCCAGATTTGAAAGAACCCAGCTTTGTAATGATTTCTTGAAGTTTTACTTGTTGCCTTTATTATTCCCCTGTTTGGTTCTTTTGGATTTATCGAAAATACCTTGTTTCTCATGCCTTCCCTGTTTGCCTCCACAGGGTGTTGTGCTTGTTTGTGGCTTATGTTTTGACTCTGATCTGACTATTCAGTTTCTCTGAGTAGTGTTGCCAAATGAAATACAGGATTGCCAGTTAATTTTTGAGTTACAGATAAACAAATAATAAAGTTGTCATATGGCAGAATTAGATCTGTGGCTCAGTGGTGAACAGAGATTGCCCAACTTGTGTGAGGCCCTGGGTTTGGTACCTAGAACTGCCAAAAAAATTATTCATATGTCTCATACAGTATTTGGAACAAACATATTAAACTTTATTGCTACCTGAAACTGAAATTTGAATACATACAAGGATTAGAAGGGTGTATACCAAAACGTTAATTATAATTATACCTAGGAAGAGATGTAGTTAAGGAAAGAGATTATAGATGATTAGATGATTTACTTTTCCTTTTTATATATATATAGTTTTATTTTGTGTATGTGACTTATCAAAAGAAAAAAACACATTTAATTATTACATTTTAAAAGAGGGATTTTTACATATGTTATCTTATTTGTCTTTCAAGCAGCCCAGTGATGTAACTTCTAATATCTCCCCCATTATATGGATAAGGAAAAACTACAGGGCTCTTTAACAGACACAGGCCTGTTGACCTCATTACCTTGATACCACATGCTGCCAAGGAAAGGGCTTTTGGTGCCCATTCACCAACCTCCTCTATACACAGATCAAATCAAGACTTTGGCCAAAAAAGGACACGCCTGAGACTGATGTGTTTGTTTGTTTGTTTGTTTTCTAGTACTGGGTATTGAACCTAGGGACTTTGCACTGAACGACATCCCCAGTCCTTTCAGAGATATTTTTGTTTTGAGACAGAGTCTCTCTAAATTGTCCAAGCTGACTTTGAATTTGTGATCCTCCTAAGACTCCTAGAGTGCTAGGATTACAGGGGTGTACCATCACGCTTGGCTTGACCATGTGGTTTTTGAACAGACACAAGTTCCTTTGATAATTCTGGGGGCAGGGCTGGCCATCAGAAAGCAGGAGAGGGGATCTAGCCTCTGATGTTATCTGTTATACTGAGTCCCAAAGGGCAAGGGGAAAATGCACAGATGTACAACAGTGAAAATGTTCTTTTCTTTGAAGCCAACTTTAAAAAAAAGTTTATGTTGCCAAATTCATGTTGTTTAGGGTGATTTTCTTCCTTTTCAACTTTTATGCTAATTTCATTTCCTATATTTTTTAAAAAATTAAATTAGGATGACAATTTAAGGATTTGTGTAGGCAATTTTAAAATTGGTTACTATATTTATTTATTTATTTATTTAATTTATTTTTTCTGCAGCACTGGGGATTGAACTCACAGCCTTGCTCCTGCCAGGGCAGGCGCTTAAGCCACTGAGCCAAACTCCCAGCCCTATTTCCTATATTTTTTAAACACTTTTTTTCTTCCGTTTCCTTATTTGTTTTTGCCTTTGTGAATCTCATCCATGTATCCCTTTATTTAGAACTATTGTGGTGATTGTGATATTTAGGGGAGACCTGGGCTGGGGCACAGTGAGGAACAATGTGTGATCTGAAACCAATGTATGGCCACATCAAAGTGGGTGCAGTGCTTCCAGAGCAGAGAGTTTCTAGAATGCTGCATTTTAAAGGGACATGGGGAACCATTAAGTTGAGCCTCCAGCCCTCATGACAGATATAGTGGTACAGTCATTCACAAGGAAAGAAGTAGCAGCATTCTTTTTTTTTTGAAACAGGGTCTCACTATGTAGTTCAGGCTGGCCTTCAACTTGTGGTGATCCCCCTGTCTCAGCCTCCTGAGTGCTGGAATTACAGGTATATACCACCATATCCAGCAAGTAGCAGCATTCTGTTTTAAATGGAGTCAGACTTGGGAGTCAGATGGATCTGAGCTTGTGCTGTGTGTTAGCCCTAAAGTGAACTAAATGACTTTTGGATAATCTCAGTTTCCTGTTTAGTAAGTTAGAGCTGATAATAAAGAACACCTCTATGACAGAGTTTTTGTGAGGATTAGAAGAATAAATACGTGTAGAAAAGTACTTACACATAATAAGCATTGAGAAGTAATTGTAAATTGTTATTGTTACTGACAATACCGATGTGAGAATAGTGCTTGGCCAGCCTGTCAACATGTTTGCTCCACAGGTGAAGTGTGACTTTCCTTGCAACTTTAGGGATGGGTGTAACAAGGCAGTCTGTTTCTGAACAGCTTTCCCTCTCCAGGGAGACTGTCTCATCACATAGTAACTGGTAATGCCTGGGTTATTTGATTATGGGCCAAACAGAAGAGTTTCTTCACAGCATAGTATTTTCCAGAGAATCTTGTGAGTTTTTCATTCAGTAATGTGCTTTCTTTTAGAAACAGAACAGTAACCACAGTAGATAATTTGGAGTTTATAGTCCAGCCTTAGCCATAGAAACCTGCAGTTTTAAAGAGTCCAAACACATTTTTCCCACAGGTTCATTAAAAAAAAAAATGGCATTGGAGATGTAACCCAGTGGTAAAGTGTGTGCTTAGTATGTGTGAGGCCCTGGGTTTAATTCCCAGCATCAAGTGAGTGCTCACATCTTTCTTGAGCATTTATTATGAACCAGGCATAATGAAAGTCAAAACTGGACACTAGTTCAAGGATATGGCTGCTGAAGTGGGGTTGTCTGGATTTGAATCTTAGCATCACTAGTTATCAGCTATGGTACCTTCGCACCTTATTTCATTTTTCTTGTCCCTCGGTATCCCCATCTGGCAAGTTAGGCATGCCAGCAGTGTCTAGCCTGTAGAATTGTGTGATTAAACAGCTCAATACTATAGTGAGATGATTGTGATGGTTATGATGGTGGGGCGGGATTGGGATTAGGCCTAGCTCCAGAGGTGTTATGCTCATGTTGCTCACAGTCATACATATATATACAGTACTTTGGTGCTGAGGGGTAATCGTGGAGTGTAGAAACACGGTGAGTATTACTGTAGAGAAAGGGGGAGGATACAGCAGAGGGCCCCAGGCTCTCACCGAGGTCTGGGAAACATAACAGAGGAAAGCGATGTGCCTGGTGAGATCTAAAGGGGAGGTAAAAGTTGGCCGGGCTGGGGTGGTGATGGGCAATGGGTTCTGTGTTCTGGACAGAAAGAATGTTACACATAAAAGTCTGAAAAGATAAACAGTCCTGTGGTGACTAAGACAAGAGGAAACCCGGTGGCTTACGAGGAGGATGGTAAGAGACGAGACTGGCAGTGAAGGCAGAGACCAAATGATGGAAAACTTGAGGAAGATTAAAGATTTGGCATGGCCGAGAGCCAGGTGCTGTCCTTGAGGTTTCCAGTAATTACTTCCCCTACCACAGTTCTGTGTTATTAGCCCCATTTTGTTGGTGTAGCAGTTTAGGCTCTGAATGACTGTCACTTGTTCAAAGGCACAGACTCAGAGCGTAGGACAGCCAGGCTTTGAACCTGGGTCTCTGGCTCAGAGTTAAAGTTCTCCTGCTGATACATATGTCTTTGAAACTTGAAATCTGGCTGTTACCTTTATAATCTCGGGCCAGCTTTCGGCTTCACTTAACCTCAGATCGCTCAGGTAATACACAGTGTTAATAGTAGCAGCCTCATCAACTTGTGAAAACAAATGGAAATATACATGAAAGGCCAGGTGAAGTACCACACATATAGCCAGTGCAACTACTGCTTATGGGTCCAGATTCTTGTACAGGGAAACGTTTCTTTCCGGGCCCAGTGACCTGAAACAGAACTCTGTGTCACTACTATGTGTTGGCTTAGAGCTCAGTCATTTTTCCAGGGACCTTTAAAATTTACATGGAAATCATCTTTGCACACAGGGGACTTATTTCCCCCGCTAGTTGGCAGGCGATGCATCTTAGGCTGTCCTCTCTGCCACCAGCCTGCAGTCCTTGAGCTCCCAGTCTGCTGTTAGCCGTGACTCTAAGGCTTCACTCTGTCCCTACCATCCTTCTCTGCATGAGTTCACCAGTTGTCCTTTTCCTTCCCTTTCAGAATCTACTGGTCCTGTTTTGCCTAGGACTTAGAAGATAAGCCCAGCTATTGGCTTGAATTCTTATTTAACTTTTTGGTTATTAACTTTGCTCATGTTGGTCTTAAGGGCAGACATCTCCTGTGGTAAAAGTAAATAATACTACAGTAGGCACTCAATAGGCAGCAACTGCTTTCATGTAAATAGACCTTCAAAGTTACCAAGGCTTCTTGGGAGGATTTTTTCTTTCCTTAATCTTTAAAATAATCATCTAAAGTAGACAGAGTATATAGTATTCTTTTCAGCACAATTGGAGAACCTAAGCCCTATGCTTAAGCAATATACCTATTAATTCTTTCCTTCTATAGAGCACATGTTCACTAAATGTTACTTTGTCCCAGGGGCCGAAAAAAAAGTACTGAGTGATATAATCCTTTCCCTCAAGAATCAGGTAGATATTTGAACAAAAAATTGTAAACAAAAAGGAAATTGTAGGACCAAGGAATGGGAAATGTTTCATTTTATTTAAGGGAAATCAGTGGAAGATTCAGAGAGAAAGAGAGGCTTGTGTTGAGTCTTGAAGGACTGAGTGATCTTGAAAGGGTGGAAAAGAAGGCATCTCAAGTAGAGGAAATGATGCACAGTATAAGCCAAAGTCTGTAGGAAGAAGACAGATGCTTCAAGAGGCCCCTTAGTATCAACATGACTGTCAGGAGGTGGATAGGACTCAGGTGGTGGTAGAAGGGTACAGTGACTACAAGTCCTACTGGTAAGATCCCCAAGACTGGTAGGAGCCTGAGAAAGTCCTTCATATTCTTTACTCTTTATCCAGTCTCCTAATTGCTAACACTTCTTCCCAGAGGCATATAGGGCCCATTCCTGGATGACTCTCCTTTTTCTCTGTATCCCAACTTGCCTCATACAATCTCTGTCTCATACTGAAAGAAAATCTTATGTGTAAGGACCCTTGACCTGACTGCTTGGAGGAATAAAGGTTACCAGGTGAAAGGACACTTTACATCACAAGAGGTAGAGGAGAGGAATAAAGTCCATCTGCAAGCAAACACCTGTGTTCCTGTCTTGCTGGCAGGGTCACCAGAGGAGAGTATTAAATCGCTCTTCAAATGAGTCAGACCTGTAGTTCCTGAGGAGACAGGGCTGGGGCAGCCTGAGCTCAGTGGGCAAATCAGACTGGGTCTCTCTCATCTTGCCTCTGTTTGTCTTGCAGCTGTGTAAATGAGTATGGAAGATTATGATTTCCTGTTCAAAATTGTTTTAATTGGCAACGCCGGTGTGGGGAAGACGTGCCTAGTCCGACGATTCACTCAGGTGAGAGGATTCGCTAGCAGTCCAGGTTCGGGCTTTTGATGTCCAGCCTGCCTTCTGGGAGTCTGGAGGATGGGTCTGGTCTCAGTTATAGCCTCTGGGCTGTGAGCTCTTAATGCCTACATCAGCTTTGTAGCTTAGAGTTTCTCTAAACCACCACAAGGGAACATGAATCTGTGGGTCACCACTACCTCCCACGTCACACCTCTTCTTACTTCCTTTTTTGAAAGGGGCAGGTGGTTTTGCTTTCAGTGTGCAGTGGCAAAAATAGATTAGATAAAAAATGGATTAGTTTAGCACAATCAAAAGGCGGAAACAAATGACTCTGGAGATCAAATCAAACCTAAATGTTCATTTTTAAAATGCTGCCATATAAATTAAACTTCAATTTCCTGCTGCTTATGCCACCCATGTCCTATCATGAAACTGAACTGTTGGTTTAGAAAAGGATATGCTGATTTACTAAATCTCTTAAATGGGAATGAAATATTTGAACTGAAATGAATGTCTTTTCTGGTTTGAATCCTTATCATATGACCTAAGTACAAGTTTCCTTTGGAATGGCCCTCTTGAAAATTGTGGGCCAAGATTACATAACTTTTAGTACAGAGATTAGAAATCATTCTGAAGTTGACCTTTTGTGTTTTCCCCTGAAAAATATGAGTTATGCTATTTTGGGGACTATCGTGCACATTGCTTGCATTTTCAAGAAGTATCCACTGGGCAAGTTGAAACTGGCTCTCTGAGGCACAGGGCAACCGATGCTGTGTGCAGAGTGCCAGCTCAGGACACATAAATCCTAGGCCCAGGTCCACCCTGGCTTGCCCTTGGAGCCTGGGCGAATTTCTTCTCTTCCTGGCTTCCTTGCTCTCCTTAAGGCACCCGGTGCCCTCCAAGGTCCCTTTCAACTCTGACAGCCTGTGGGTTTGTGGCTAACTGGAGAGGCAGATCAGATAACACAAACAGTTGTAGGGCCAGGAGTCACTTTGCAGTGTCAGGGTTTTTCCCATGGTAAGTGAACATGGACTAGAACTTATACTTTTCATTTAGTCTTGGCCTGGTGAAATCAAAAGTACCAAGCTAACAAGGCTTAGTCAGCTGCTGCAGATACTGTATATTGGAAACTCCAACTGGTTTTACATCCACCCAACATTAATAATTGTCTTAGTTACTTTTTACTCGTTGCCGAGACAAAATACCTGACACCCAAAATTAGGGAAGGAAAGGTTTATTTCTTATAGTTTCTTGGGAGTTTCAGTCCATACTTAGGTGGTTCCAAGGCAGCATGGTGTGGCGGGGCTGCCAAAAAGCCAGGCACGCTGGAGAGAGAGAGAGTGGAAGCGAGCAAGAGGAAGACCCGCCTCCTTTACACTGTGTCTCAGCTCCACCCCTGGGCGAGTGCCGCACTCACATCACCAACTCCAGCACTAGACAACAAACCAATCACAAGCACCAGACTCAGCCCCATCAAAAGTATATGAGGACTTGGGGGTACATAGTGTCACCCAATACAGTAATCTTTTCTGATTTTGATAGAAGGACAAGATTGTGGAACCACAGAGATGTAAAGAAACTTCTAGTCCATTTGTTGAAAGTACTCTTGACCTTGTGTCATTGCTGAAAGGTCGCTGATAGATTGTTTAATCCAGTCCTTGCCTTTTATAGATGAGAAACTGAGAGCCAGGGGGACTGAATGACTTGGTTTTGATCAACCATCACATTCATGGCAAGGCCAGGGTTAGAACCCAGGTCTTCTGGTTCTCAGGCTGCTAATTTCTGTTTTTCAGTTCCAACCTCTGAGACCAGTTTCTTTAAAAATAGAAGCCAGGTGTGGTGGTCACACCTCTAATATCAGCACTTGGAAGGTGGAGGTAGGACAATTGCTAGGAGTAGGAGGCTCACCTGGGTTACATAGTGAGTTCAAAGTCAGCCTGAACTAGTATAGCAAGACTGTATCTTAACCAAAAAACAAACAAAAAGCATCTATGTAGAGGATAACAGTGTGTATTGTAGTAACTATGGTTAATTTCCTACTGTCTTGTTTTTGAGGTCCAATAGTGTTCTCATTGTTTTGTTTTGTTTCATTTTGTTGTTTTGTTTTATTTTTAAAATAAGAAAAGGCAAAAAACAAACAAGCAGAAACCAACCAAACAAACAAAAAAATCCCTGTCATTATTAAAGGTGAAAATATTTTCATTTTGAGCAGTAATTTTTTTCCTTGTTTGTTTGTTTTTTGAGACAGGGTCTCACTCTGCAGTTCAGGCTGGCCTTGAACTCACTTAGCGCAGACTGGCCTTGAATTCACAGTGACCCTCCTGCCTCAGCCTCTCTAGTGCTGGGATTAAAGGCATGCGCTGCCACACCCAGCTCTTGAGCAGTACTTTTTATCAACAAGTACAATTTTCTTACTATTGTTCTTTTCTGTCTGCTCTTTTGCCTTCCCCAGCCTCAATTCCACCCAAAGTTCATATTTCATAGAAAGGATCTCATGTTTGTTTTTTCATGTTTAGCAAACAGTTAAGATGATTTGGATTCAGCTGTGTTTGAGGCATGAAAGGTTGGGGCACAAAATGGTGGGGGAATTTTGGGAGGGATTTATTTTAGTTTTTGGCATTTGTTAGGCTGCAAAACAGCTGGAGCTATATAAACTTGAAGCTCAGCAGCCTTGTATCTGAGCCAAGCGAAAATAGAAGAAAATTGATTCAATATTTGTAAGTAAAGTTATGAATGTTTATCTTTTGCAGACTGCGGTGGAACATTTTCTTTTGGTTTGAAAGCTCGGCTTCTAAGTTTAAACGTTAATTGAGGAACTCTTGTTAGGGAGTGGACTTAATTAAAGATATCCCAGTCTTAGCTGCCAGAGCTTATAAAGTCCATTTCACTTTAACTTCTCAAAAGTTTAGATTATGAGTGAAAAGACAGGAGAGACTAAGTAAAGAGTACTTTCTTTGAAGAATTCCTTGCTGCCTCTGAAAGCTTATAGGAAATACTCATGTAATTTTGCTAATATCCTATGTTTCTGGAAACTGCTACATTTCCAGTTTAAGGTAAAGCTGCTACTGCTTTTCCCTGTCTTCTTCCTTCTCATCTCATCCCCCTTCCTCTCCTTCCCCTTCCTTCCCGCTTCTTCTATGTTTACATCAACCCCAAACTCAATGAATTCAAGGCCCAGAGAGGTGGAATGGTTTGTCTGAGCTCACCTAGAAATCCTACCTCAGCCAACTCGTGGTTTAAGGCTATTTCTGCTCCATTGTTTCCTTGATGATGTTTTTCTTAGATGTCTTTCCAGAGTCACTGGCTCTGAGCCCGTGTATGCATGTATGGTGCACTCAGTGGTGGCAGACAGTGATCACCCTCGGGGCAGAGGAGAATTTCAAAGCTGCACGGTCATGTTCAAGCTGCTGGTGCTGAGTTCTTGTTTTTTTTCTTATTGGTTGTGCAGCCCCATGGCTGCCTATGGGCAGGACTGAGAACCAGGTTTAAGCCTCCTTGATTTAGTTTCTTTAGAGACATCCTCAGCCCAGATCCTGATCTCACTTCTGTGGCTCCCTGCTCTTCCATCTTATCATTGTGTCCAATATTTTCTGTTTTTCTTTGAAATTAACCACCACCCTCCCTTACCTTCATTCTCACTTTCTTTGCCCCCTTTCTTCTGCTTTGCTCAGCGCTTTCTTCACTTTCTCCTTCCTCTAGCTCTTCCCCTCAAAACATACATACAGAGTTCAATTAAACACAGCTCCCATGATATTAACCAGAGTTCTCATTTCTACCAGTTAACCTTGACATGGGGAGGGGCTGGGGTGGGTGGTGGCGGCAGGGACTTCATTTAACTGAAAGATGTGCATAACTGTTATTTCCATCATTTCTTCCTCAGGGTCTTTTCCCCCCAGGTCAAGGAGCCACAATTGGAGTTGATTTTATGATTAAGACAGTGGAGATTAATGGTGAAAAAGTCAAGGTAAGAGGCTGAATGTCCATCAGATCTGTGTGTGCCCTGTGAGCATTTAGGAGGAGCAGTGCAGTGATGTTTTCATAGCATTCATTAAATCTCCTAATTGAAAACAATGCATTCAGCTGTGACAGCTTATTTCTAGACCCTTTTTGGGGGGCAGGAAGGGATTTGGTGGGGGTGAGGTTCCTTACAGATTGGAAGATAGAAGACTAAACTTGTTTGTCCTATCTTTATTATGTCAGAGGTGACATAATTACAAGAAAGTAATTACAAGGGAGTAATTTCTTTTTGGATCTCCCAAGTTAGGTCAGTAAGTGGTGCTAGCTGCTATGAACAGCAACCTTATGAAAAAGCCTTCTAGTTCCCCCATTTCCTTTTAGTAATTCAGGCATATGAATCACCTATTAAAATTATCCTGCCTCCTGCCATATCATTTTCTCTTGTAAGAGATTCTAAATGAGAAGTCAAAAAAAAAAAGGATCAAGGATCTCTACCTAGCCTGTCTCCACTTTGGGTTTCTGGGTGGCTTGGTATCTGGAGAAATTATGGTATGTCCAGTAATAGGAGAGGCAGACAGTGTTTATTGAGTACCTACTTTGTGTCATTGTCTTTGCTAGGTGCTTTTACATGTGTTTACTATTACCTTAATTCTTACTTTAAACCTTAGGAAGTAAGCGGTGTTACCCTTTTGTTTTTTCAGAGCTGTTAGATAGGTAACTTATCCACAGCATATTGTCCAGGAGACAGGAAAAATGTAGACTTATTTTATGAGCTAGCACAGCCTTCTGCCACTCTCTCTCTCTGGGGTCTCCCCTGCAATGAGAGGAAGGGAATTAAGACATAATAGGTACATCACTTTGGCGCAAGGAAAGGAGGAAGATGACAGAAATGTGAAGCGAGACTAAACTACATGGGAAGATGGTAAAGAAATGATTTTTGGCAATGTGTTCTACCTGCCATTGACTTACTGAAATGGTTGTCAGATCTTTCAGAGCCAAGTCCCATCGGAAAGAAGTACAGTGGTACCTCAGCTTATGAGCACTTTTGTCAGTGAACAGTTTGGTTCACAACAGAAGCATTTGGCAGAGTTGTGTTTTTGTTTGCAAACTCTGGATTGGGTGATGAACAGACTGCAGCCATCTTTCCCACATGAGCAGGAATGTGGCATCTTTTCCAGAATCAAGTTCGTGAACTGAGGCACCCCTGTAATAAGCCAGCCATCAGCAGCACAAAGTAAACTGGCATCAGACTCCTAGCTAGATCTCAATTTAGGCATCCCAAATCATGTCATTTGCATCCTTCTTCCACATGAGTTTGCACTCCTCCTTCCTACGGCCTTGGGGAGGGCAAAGAATACTCCATGATGTTCTTGAAGCATTTCATAGATTCTCACCATCACAAAAAGGTGTTAGGACAAGGCTCCTGACTGGGGATAGAAGCTTTCCTGGTGTCCTTACTGCAGAGACGTCTGCACTACATAGAATAGTGGGGCACTAGAAGATCAAGGCAGGGTGTGAAATTCATGTAAATGCTAATCAGAAAGTCAGAAAAATGGTGTTTGAGGTGAAGAAGGAACAGTGTGTAGAGGGAACAGGAAGTGTGCTCACATGAGATACGAGTATATTCAAGAGGTAACGGGAAGGACGTTTTGTAGCTGTGTATTGTTCTAGCAGAGGGGAGTTGATTGCCAACCAGGGAGTTGGGTAAAAATAACTGTGGTTTCATGCATTTCACTTCAGATGTTTAAGTTTCCCAATTATATTTGTGTACATGAATTTATTAGTTTGGCTAGTAATATTAGTGCCTACCACATGCTAGACACTGCCAAGAATAAAGGTAAGAAATGGCCCCCATGGTGAAAGAACAGGTTTTTTTCCTGAATCCTTAGGTGTAGATTTTCTATTCTAGTTTCTGAAAACTGTAACTTCACTTTTAAATGCTTATGCTCCTAAAATTCACCTTTTAATGGTGTTTGACTCTTCCTCAAGGCCACAGATCTCCAAGGACAAGGTTTATATCTTACTTATCTTTGTATTTATGGCACAGTTCTTGTCCCCAGTACATTTTCAGACTGTTGGACCTTTGTACAAAAAGAACGTCAGCTAATACCTCAAATCCAGGTCAAATCAACCAGCTTGTGTTTTTTTTTTTTTTTAATAACCCAGTATGTAGAATCAAGATACAGAATGGCCCTCTTCAACTGTATTAATCCAAGGTCCTCATCACTGTATGGACATAAGAGAAACTTCTCTTGTCCATTAGAAGAGGTCAAAGCTGCCCAGAGGAAATAGTTGTCTTATTTCCACCTTTGTTAATTTTTACTGAATACCTCTTCTTAGTGATGTTTAAGTGTCTTTTTGCTAGAACTTTGAAGGCCTTCTCAGAACCCTGTAAGATCAGTGGAAAAGAAAATTCTCTAGCAATTTATACAGCATCACTCCCTGGTGAGTGGCAGGACAAGGAACAGAACCTGGGACTGTCTCCTGACTTCTCATCAGCTCCATTGTAAGAAGGAGTCATCCTGTAAGAAGGATGACTAAGGGTATCCCAGAAGGAAGGAAAGGGAATTATTTATCCTTCCATCGCCTATTGAAAAGTGTATTGGTGTCATCATTTCTAGAATGGCTCCCACATTGAAGGCAAGGAATCCAAGGTATTACAAAAGTTCTTATGGGTACTAAGACTGCATGCCAAATCAGTAGAGACGAAGTTAAGGAAGAGATCCCTCTTTTACTGAATCAAAGAGGTGACCTTGGGCAGAAAATGTAATTAAAGCACTGTAGTCCACTGACCTGTGTACTTTAAAATGATAGAATTTGTTATATATATTTTAGCATAATTTTAAAAATTGGAAAACATAGTTTTCTTTTGTCAATTGGTTAAGGGATAGTAAGCAAACTCTGAGGTCAGTTTGAAATATTTTAGACTTAGATTATAATGGAAGATTTGCTGTATTTCACATTAATCAGACCTATGTTGTCATAGACAATACTCATAAAAGTAGATACAAGTGATCTTTTTTTTTTTTTTTTGCGGCACCAGGGATTGAACTCACAACCTCGCGCCTGCCAGGGCAGGCGCTTAAGGCACTGAGCCAAACTCCCGGCCCTGGTTTTTTGAGGCAGGGTCGCACTATGTAGCTCAGGCTGGCCTTACGCTCGCGTTGTAGCCCAAGCTGGCCTCGAACTCACAACGCTCCGCCTACCTCAGCCTCCCGAGTGCTGGGATTAAAGGCATGCGCCACCACGCCTGGCTTAAATGATCATTTTTTAAACCATCTGTCCATCTATCCTGTTACAGTAGATACTTTACACCAAGCACTGTGGCAGGTGAAACATCTTTGCTCCCTAGGAACTTAGTATTAGTTAACTCTAGTAACATTTTACCTGTGAAATCTTTTATACCACAGTAATTTTTTGGGGATAATAAATCCCTTCTTTGTGACTCTAAAATCCTTTGTTCATTTAGTACTGGGCTAGAAAGGCACTAGGGTATGAAGTCAAACAAAAGACAGCCTTGGCCTTCAAAGAACTTAATCTAGTAAGGGGGACAAACTAGTAAATTATTCTCACAATGAGGAAATACAGATTAAATAGTGGTACTAAGAAGAGCAGTAGCTCCGTGCTGGATGTGGGAATGGTTAGAAAATTTATGCCTGCAGTATTGAAAATACTGAAAGGCAAGAGACTAACAGGGAACAGTGTCCTTCTGGTGTCTCTTTAATAGGACATCTCATATTATACTGTAGTTAATTAACTGTGAATTTGGCCTCTTTGTAAACTATGAGCTCTTTGAGATCAGGGATTGTGTTTTATTCTTCTTGTACCCTCCCTGAACCTAGTGCAGTTCCCTGCGTATATTAATGTTCTATGAATGCGGAGAAGAGGCAAACAGGTTGCAGAGAGTGGTGAGACTAAGCTGAATGATAAAGACACTAGAATATAAACATCCTTAATAATCAGCTGTGAGGCTAGAAACAGCCTCCTCTGAGAAAATAGCATATAACTTGGCACTCACTCTAGTAGAAAATATTTTAATGCTCAGAGCTTTTCGCAAGATGTTCCATTAATGAGAGCATACAAATTCCTAATGATTTGCAGTATCTCAATTCAATTTTAAAACAATTCTTTGCTGTTCTAAGGTACCTCCAGGCAGAAGAGAATCACATCCCTTGGTCTGAGACAGTGGAAGCAAGTAGCTTTTGTCTGAGCACAAACCATTGGTCTTTAGTATACAGATTTTCATGTGTATCATCAAAGAATGGTTCCAACTTCAAACTGAAGGAGAGTCTGTGGGATGCTGATTCCTGGTAGAGACTAATGTTCATTCATTAGTCTCTTCAGGTAAACTGGCCCAAGCAGAGGGTAACACTAACTGACTCATCCTTTTTGGATACATATGTATAGTTAAATTAGTGCAGTACGAAGGCAACAAGGTGAGTCCTCAACTGGGAATAGAACGCCTTATGTTGATTCCCAGCTTTGAGGGTAACTGGCTAGGAGACAGTTTCCATTAAGCTTTCCTGACTTGATCAGTAGTTGTGAAGATTAAAATATTGTCAGTAAATATTTGAACATCTCTTCTTTGTTAGGAACTGTATTAGGTGAGTAGGGAACCCTCCGCTCTTACTCCCACTGTGAGGCTTTGAATCAAGTGGGGAGAACAGGTATATAAACAAATTATTACCAATGGATCATTCCAATGTGTGAGGTGCCATGAGGGAGAATGACATGATGTGTTGCCCAGGAGAGTGTGAGTTGGGAGGTGGGAAACCTGGCCAATTTTGAAGGTTCTGAAAGGTCTCCCCTGAGGAAATGGTGGTGTTTCTAAACTGGTAAATGTGACATGTGAAATCTGTATAGCTAAAAGGGAAGTTACTGTTGCTGATCTTATTTCTCAAGGCCCTGTGTAATTTTCTCTATATCCAAAAGTCTCTCTGAAGTATAGTTCTCTTTCAGTTATGGGCAGAGAAATTGAAGGAGGAGATATGAGAAGTATTTTGCCTTTTTTGTTTGTTTGTTTGTTATTAAAGCCATTAGTTACTCTGTTTTAGAACTAGCAGATGACTTTAGAAATGTGAACTTTCAGCAGGCTTCGTACTATTACCCCCTACCCTTCAAAGAAACAACTGAAGTTCAAAGAGATCAAATTATATGCCCAAAGTTATGGAGCTCAAGAGTGTTGGAAGGAAGTTATTTTTTGTCTGTCTTAGTATTGTTCCTGTTTTCATTAACAAAGATAATACCTTGTTATGTTTGTTACAATTTTGAACTGGAAAGGTTGGTGAGGTTGGATTTTTCTCCCTCTTTGATTATTGGCTAAAATATCGATGGCCACAGACTGACAGTTTGCTCTGTATGATAACTTTTGTTGTACAGTCTTATAGTTGAGAGCACAGTACTGGGGACCGCAATACCTGGCTCAATTGTCTGCAAGATAGTGAGCAAGTTAATTAATCTCTTGTGCTTTTCTTCCTATGAGAAATGGGTATTGTTAATAGTACCTACCTTATAAGATTATCATGAGGACTGAATTACAACATATAAAGTGTTTAGAGTAGAGCTTGAGCCATAATAAATGCTCGATAAGTTTTATTTACTTTAAGAATGAGGGAACTTGGAGCCAGGGATATAACTCAGTGGCACAGCACCTGCCTGGCAAGTGCAAGGTCCTGAGTTCAATCCCCAGTACAAAAAATAAATAAATAAATAAATAAATAAATAAAAATAAAAGAAAAAGAAAGAAACAAGCCCAGTCTGGGAATCGGCACCGTAAGCAGGCCTTTGGTGAATGGAAACAACTAGATGCAAGCCTCTCCCCATGAGTCAGTCAGTGCCATTTATGGACTGGGGTTAGAAAGAACAATGGCTGCAGCACCAAACAAGCCCAGTCTGGGAACTGGCGCCCTGCATGGGCCTCCAGTGGACTGGGAACAGCCAGACCCCAGCCCCTTCCCCTGTGCCGGCTGACAGACAAAAAGTACCATCCTCCCCACCCCCAAGCTACTGGCGTATCCGGAGAAACACAGGCTGTGATGATAGCTATTGAGGTGAAATGCAACTGGATGCCTGTGGTGCTTTGGTGTTTTACTAACATTACAGGTCTAGGGCCAGTGGTCTGATCATAGGTTCAGGGGATAGCACTAAGCAATGTGTCATCTAGGGGGGAATCTCCTTCTGAGGGTTGCAGCCATTGTTGATTCCCTATGGTCTTGTTTTGAGGTCCTATGTCATTTCCATTGTTTTGTTGGGTTGGGTTTTATTCTCTTTTGTTTTGTTTGATTATGTTAAATCCCATGGCAGGAGAAGCTATTTCAAGGATAGCAAGATATATTATGGTAGCAATTTAGGATTTACTATTGGCTTGTTTTGAAGTCCTTTATCACATTCATTGTTTTATTTTTATTGTTTCTATTCTATTCTGTTCTGTTTGATTTATACTATGTCTGACGTTATCTGCAGCTATTTTGAAGACATCAAGGGGCAATATGGTAACTACTGTTGATTTTATAATGTTTTGAAGTCCTATGTCTCTTACACTGGTTTGTTTTGATTGCTTTTATTCTGTTATACACTCTTTAAAATAATAATAATTAAAAAAGGAAACTCTTAAATAGCAGAAGAGGGGGAAAAAAAATCTTAAAAAAATGCTTCTCTTCCAAACCAGGTAATACATTGTAAGTGCTTTATTTGGGACAGAAAATAACCATAAAATTATTTGGATGAAAGTGGTTCCCTGTAAAAGCTAAAGCAAGGCAATGCTGTTTTATTTTCTGCTTTTCCAACCTGACCCTTCTCTCATGCCTTTGCAGCTCCAGATCTGGGACACTGCAGGTCAAGAGAGATTTCGGTCCATTACCCAGAGTTATTACCGAAGCGCCAATGCCTTGATCCTTACCTATGACATTACCTGTGAGGAATCCTTCCGTTGCCTTCCTGAGTGGTTGCGAGAGATAGAACAATATGCTAGCAACAAGGTCATCACAGTATTAGTAGGTATGTAAGGATGAATGAGGAAAGATTTGCGGGCATCAGAAAATTTATAAATGTATGATGCCTTGGTACTTTCCAGGAATCTATTCTCCAATGATAAAAGTCATGTGGTCAACATTTAGTTCTTTTGTAATTGAAGTGAATATGAAACAGGTTCTGTTTCACGGTGATGGTTTAGATAAGTGAAGTAGAAAACATTGCTGATTGATTTTTCTGTAAACATAGGCACTAAGGGAGATGTTACATGGTCATGAAAGTTATATGGGTTGCTTATACATTAAGAAAACCTTAGTTATATGAAAATTTGCAAGTCTGAAAGTAAAATGTATCTTTTAAGTTGATAAGGAATTGATTATTGAAGCAATTGATTATCGAAGCAATGGATTATTGAAGAAATAGGCTATTACTTAAAAAAACAGACTGGTTAACTTTTGCCCTTTCTTACATTTATGCAGATTTTAGAAATTCTATTTTTCAGAAAGAATCTACTCAGGGAAATGCTGTAGTTTGTTTTATCTTGTAGGAGGATATAACCTCTGTTTACAGTAAGGGGAAATAGAAAATAATCCTGGATTTTCTATGGTTACAAATATACCCATTAAAAGTGCAATTGGAATAAAACAAAGCAGATCATTAAAAGCTTCACTTAAAAAAAAAAGGGTCCTCTAATTGTGATGAAAAAGTGTTGAAAAATTACATGTTGTTAAATTGTCTTTCTCCTAGGAAGAAATTTTGTCATATAATCTAACAAGACCTGAATTTTGGAAGTATGAGAACCTCAGAAACATTGTTAAGCTACAAATTATGGCTACACTAAACGAAGTGAACATTTTAGAATAAGCGTTGTAATTTGTATTTATGTGCCTGGCACATAATTTGTAATTTGTATTTATGTGCCTGGCAGCACAAGGTCATGAGTTTGATTCCTGGTACATAAATAAATAAATAAATAAAAGTCATACTAAGAACTTTATGTGTCATGATCCTGGATTTGCAGGTGAGAAATCCAGGGCTTAGAGATGCGAAATTCTTTGTTCCAGGTCATAGGGTATGTAAGATCAACTCCTCAGGTCCTCTACTTGTCCAGTTGTAACATGCTACTTTATAACAAATTACTAGACTTTTCTTCCGATTGGGTTAAGTATCTGCCTCTTTATGAGTTAGTGCTGCATGTCTAGACTAGAAAACCCTTGTGTACAGTGGTGACCCTGTGACATAAAGCATTTGAAAGTCTTTAGTTCTGGACTTAGGCTTTCATTATGTTTCACAGAAAGCCCTTGAGAACTTGGGTCAAAGCGTGACTATTGGAATTTTATCTAAGAAAGGTAAATGAAGACTTGAGGTGAGATAATTAGTGCAGTATGAAAAATGAATTGACTATACAAAAAAAAAAACCTTTTAGTATAGAAAATTTCAAACATAGAGAAAACAGTACAGCAAATCCCCATGTACACATCTCTCCTGTCCGTCTTTGGCAGTAGGGAGGATTGAATGTCTTACATGCTCTGCAAGCATCCTACCAGTCCCCATGTGCCGATCTCTCAACTTCAACAATTAACTCATGGCCAGTCTCACTGTTTATTTGTTCTCCATTCTGTTCATCTTCCCCACCCACACTATGTTGAATGAAGATATGTGTCTCTAAAATGTAAACTTTTTCTTAAAAGAAAACCTAACCACTATGTCATGTTCACAGTTCCTTAGCAGCCTCAAAAATTCACAGTGATCAGATTTCCTGTTTGAGTCATAATATTTTAAAGTTTCAAAACAAGGTCCAAGTAAAGTTCATATGTGGTACATCATAATTACTCCTGTTAATTCTTCTTTCGTCTATATGTATATTCCCCCTCCATTTTTTTCTTTCTTGGAATTTGTTAAAGCATTTGTTGTCCCATAGAATTTACAAGTCTAAATTCTGGTGTCATTTGACATGTCCTTTTATCACCTGTTATTTCTTGCAGATGTAAGATAAATCTACAGGGCTAATGAAACTAAGGGGTTTTGTTTTTAGCAAAAATATTCCACATACAGTATTTCAGGTACAACTCAGCACAAGCAAGAATGCTTGATTATTTTTGTTACTTTTCAAGGTGATGAGTTGATTCATTAGGATCTTCCAAAAGTAACTATAAAAATTTGTTTATATTTTAACATAATATGAACTTATGAACCTAAATATTCAGTGTCTCCTAATCCCTAGCAATTATTAATATTGGTGCTCCAGTTCCAACTTTGACAGTGGACGCTTCTTCATATGGGTTCCTGAGTCCTTTTGACATGATCTCTTGAATAGTTGATAATTTTCTTGCTTTCTGAAATGACAAGTATTCCATATATATCTCATGCATTTCTTGCCCCAGACCTGGAATCAGTCATTTGTTCAGGAAGTGCTATTTTTTTTTAATGGGAAATTTAGAGGTGACAGTTCTCCTGACTTGTTTTTAGGCTTTTCAGAGGAAAGAGCTGGTATGTGTATGTGTGTATGGTAAAATTATAGATAACATCCACAAGAGGGTTGATTCATTAGGTTCTACTAGGTATCCTGACTCACAAGACTACCATAGCCATATTTGGGATCACGTTCACTTAGAAGAATACAGGACAACAAACCTGGCATTATCAGGTCAGAATGAAGCAGGCCTCTTTACTAGAGGTAGACTCTTGGTACTCCCAGGACCCTCTCTGTTGTACTCAGGAGTTGCGAGAGAACAATTACATACAGGACACAGACTTTATATCATTATTTTATGATGGTCACCCAGAGTTAAATACAAGAAAGTGCAGGAAATCTGTCCATAATACTAAAGACCTAGAAAATCCAGCCAAGGGCCTGGATCCCACTATAATGTCCTGCATGAGTCCGGCTGAAGACCTAGAACCCATGTGCCTTCCACGAGTCCAGCTGGAAGTCTAGCACCCACAACATTGACTCATGCAAGTCTGTTTCATGGATCTGCACAGGGAAGGCCAGTGGTGGAAACTAGAAAGTCTATGGCAGCGGGATGAAGGAGCTGTGCCAGTAGGTTGAGATTTCTATACTGGAGCCAAGAAGTAACACTCAAAACAAGAACTAGAGCTCCCCTGAAAAGTACCACAGCCATCCTCAGCGACAATGAGGTCCTGAGCTCCTCCAGCGATGAGAACAGTCGAGTACATGCCAGGAAGCCAGCGTGACAACCTTCTCCTGAAGATTAAACAGCACACATCTTCCCCTCCGGAGCCAGGAAGCGATGCTCACAGTAAGGACCAGAGCTCCAAAGTGAGCTGCAGCCACTCTCAGCAACAAGGTCCCAGGCTCCTCCGATGATAATTCATGTTGGGGAAGCTAGCCATGACAAGCTCCTCCAGGAGAACTAATGGATCAAAACAGCAACACTTAGGAGAACCCACAATGCCTGGCTCTTCCTCTCCATGTATCTTTTTATGCTGGCAACTTTCCTCAGGTGGGGCATCTACACTCGACATCAAGCTGTTTTAATTCAGCTGGAGTTAAGTTGTCTACCAGTTTTTAATCCATAACACTGTCTTTTCCTGAACAATTCAGGTGCCAGGAAACAAGGTTCACTTCAGGTAAGTACGGGATCTGCCCTGGACGAGAAGCCTCAGTACTCCCCAGGAGCCGTCATCTCTTATATTTGCTCCATAAGTGAAACTTTCTGGATCTCTTTAAGTGAAGAATTTGTACACTCAGGGAAGCCCTGAATTGTGGCATTCCATTAGGCATTTATAATTCATATGTAGAACTCCCAGGCTAGAGTAATGTATCAGTCAGGTGATTTAAGCAGTGTTGCCAGATAACACAGTTGACAAATCACCTTTGTCAAGTATCCTGGAAAGTAGAGATAGAAAACTTTTTAAAGATAAAATATACCATGAATAATTCACGCTGATACTTCCATTTATAATTCAGGACTGTGGAAATTTTACTTCATTAACCATATATCTGTATTTCTTTTTTCTCATGCCAAAAATCCTAGTCCCCAGAACACCACCATAATTTTGCATTTGCTATATCCCTTAATATTTGTACATGTATAACACTCATAAAATTATACCAACACACCACCACCAAAATGATGAAACAGTTCATGACATTTTCCTTCTTTTTTATCCTTAGTGTATATATTTAAGGATACAGGGCAAATTATTGCATCTAAAGTTACATGAAATATGTATACCATTACATGATAAACATAATTAATTTCACTTTCAATTTTCAAAGATTGCGTTTTAAAGTTTAATTTTGTATTAATTATATAATTGTTATTATAAATTATATAAAATTCTGTAAGTGTCTTAAGTAAAATCTGCAGAACAATGTATATTGAGAGGTTCTGGTTTCTGTTTTCATCCCCTCAACCCTGACCCTTTTGTGGGTAATTATTATCTTTTAATTAAGATTTTGATTTATCTTTTCCTAAGAAGTAGTAAATGTGTGCATGAATATATATATATATATATGCATATATATATACACACACGTATATATGTAGTAAACTACTTTTTTTTAGCTTAACAATATATCCTGGTGTTCTTATTTCATTTCTGTATGTAGAAATATTCCTTATTGCTTTTTCCAGGGGCAGATACTCCATTGTGCAAATGTTTCATGGTTGATTCAGCTAGTATCCTACTGGTGGGCGTTTTGGTTGTTTTTAGTTCTTTGCCATTACAAATGGCACACTGATATTTTAAAATAACCACTTCAGTTAATCAGTTGATTTGCTTTGCTTTACTCACTGTCTTGAATACTTTTCACTCATTGCTGAGACAGAATACCTGATGCCCAAAATTAGGAAAGGAAAGGTTTATTTCTTACAGTTCTCGGGGGTTTCAGTCCACACTCAGTTGGTTCAAAGGCAGTGTGGTGTGGCCGGGCCGCCATTCATGGCCACTGCAACAACAAGGCATGAACCTGAGAGAGAGGGTGAAGACCTGCCTTCCTTTTATCCTTACACTGTATGTCGGTTCCACCCCTGGGTGGGTGAAACAGTCACATCACCAATCCCAGTGCCAGACAACAAAGCAATCACAAATGTCAGATTCAGCCCCGTCCATGATTACACGAGGCTTTGGTGGGGGACACAGAACCATACCCATAACACTCACCCATCTATTTGGTTTGATTTCAAATCTAGAATTGAATTTTTATGCTTTCGATCCTGTAAAAAGTAATGATTGTTTCTTGATTTCACCACAATTATAGGCAACAAGATTGACCTGGCTGAAAGAAGAGAGGTCTCCCAGCAGAGAGCTGAAGAATTCTCAGAAGCCCAGGACATGTATTATCTGGAGACCTCAGCTAAGGAATCTGATAATGTGGAGAAACTCTTCCTTGACTTAGCATGCCGACTCATCAGTGAGGCCAGACAGAACACACTGGTGAACAATGTATCCTCACCTTTACCTGGAGAGGGAAAAAGCATCAGCTATTTGACTTGTTGTAATTTCAACTAAAGGCTGAAGCAAGGAAAAGCAAAAGGAATCAGCAGCTGCCTTGATGGGCCACGAGTTGCTGGAGAGATCTGGCGATGACTGTGGCTCCAGCTCTCGGACCTTCTGACTCCTGTGGGCTCCTGAGCTTACAAAGCGTGGCAGGCCAAGGGCCTCGTCCACAGGCCAGCATTAGCAGGACATATAATGGTTTCACCCTTTTGCAGTCTGGAGTTGGAGCAAGGAGAAAATTGCACTAGGCACTCCATGATCTGCAAGCATGTTGCTTTTGTTTTTTTAAAAAGCAAGTAAAAGCGCATTCCTGACACAGCCCAGGGGGAAATGTACTGTAGGGATCCCTCCTGCACGTTAGTGGGTGCATGTGGGGCTGTTCTTCAAGGGCTTCAGTGGTAATCTTCTAGTGGCCCTGGTATTCTTGTCTACCAGATAAACCAAAACTGGGAAGGCAAGTACTGTCTCTGTGGTGCGTATTGATGACCCCATGGAGATTTTGAAAAGTGTTATTTCTTTTGTCCACAGGCACTTTCAAAAACTTTTGGATGTAAAAATGAAATGAAACCTTTACCCATGACCAACAGTAACAATCATTGTTTAAATAATAATTACAAGCTCCATGACTCCTTTTGGTGCTAATGATTCCACTACTTCACAGACCAAACATTTTAGTATAATAAATGTCCTTAAATGTATTACCCAGAATAAAAATAATGGGGAAGTCCATGAATCAGATCTCTTTTTCAAAGTCTCATTACTACTTTTCTAGGATAGATCTGTTGGAAAAGACAGTATTTTTTTCTTTCATGTTCCCCTTTAAATCTCTTTAAATTTTCTTCTATTCTCATCTTTCCTGACCTTTAAGGAAACAAAAGTTTGAAAAATTAAAAAAAGTACAATGGTTGTTGATGTTCTAAAATAAAAGATTAGTTCTAAGACATTATGAGTAGTGTGAGAAAACAGACCAGATATGACCAAATACTGTGGATTAATGGACTGCAAAGCAGGGTTTGAAGTAGAGCACAGTCCTTGATAACAGGTCACATCTTTTACTTCCTGGTACTAGCCTTCTTGGATAAACCAAGGCTTAGAATTTTATAGATATTTTTAGTATGATAAGTGAGAATAGCAGCAGATGAAAAGTCTCACAACCATTTTTGTATCTTCAATAACCTTAGAAAAATTCTGCTTCTAGAAGCAGAATTGAGCTGTCCTGGATCATCTCTTTATAAAAACGTTGCTCTTAGACTCACGACCATACATGCTTTCCTGTTTCTGTCTTTTCCTCTCTTTCCTGGTCTCTCCTTTTGGTCCTTCTTCCCTTGTCCCCTACCCTCCTACTTCCCTCCCATCTTGATTTGCATGCATTACTGCAAATCTCCAATTCAAATGGAGGTATATATGCCTTTTCTTAGCCAATTTTAAAACAGGATCAAAATGAAAGATGTGCTGCTGAATATGTGTTCGTTTCTTCAGTGCCATACTTTGAATTCCTCCAATTTGTTCACTGATATAAATGCAAATTGGGAAAATAATTAAACCTGTATGCTTTTGATGCTATCGGACGTTTCTGTAGCTTGCTGCTTAGCATAAACGGGGGGTGAGTAATAAAATTTGAATATGATATGTGATTCTGCTATTGCTGTAGATGGTGACAATCTCGGACCTGATATGTTGATGTTTGAAAGCTATTTAATTGTAAAGTAATGAGTCATAGTTCATGGTACTGATAAAGCATTTTCAACCTTTCCCTAGCAGATTCCAGAATGACCAATCTCTTGCACAGGGGATTATATATATTGTTTAAGGACTAATACTTCTAATTGGCCTCACTGTGTTTTTCCTGGTTGTATGGGAAAGAGGAAAGAGACCCCAGAAGCTGGAATTGTCTTTCTTTTAGAATCTCTCTCTGTAGGAAAGAAAAATCATCTTAACAAAAGCCAAATAATTTATAAGTATTATTGCTTTTTCTTCTCCATCTTTTCCACTAAGCCAACAGCTAAAGGTATCAAAAAATAATCAAGTGAGCAGAGAAACTTATCTTTTTAAACTGAGGAAATGTCCTAAAGTTTAAATTTATTACCTTTTTTCAGGGCAAAAATCCAGTGTGCCCACCACAGGATGACCCAAGTTTGTTTCACATCCACAAGTGTGTTAAAAATAAGGTCGCTTTGTGAACTTAAGAGGGCTTTGTTAGATTGAATTAATTAGTTGTAAAATGATAGCTTCAAGGTCACACTTGTAGTCTGGAATTCTTACTCCCTAAGACTTGCCTCCCTCTGTCTTCGGGCAGACTCACAAAGAGGTTAGAGAGTTCTGTTCTTGGCCCCGTTATTCTCTGTTACTCCTTCTAGTCATCCTGTAACTTAGAATCACCCACCCATGGTCCATCTGCAGGCACACATGAGAATATGAGGCTTGGTTTTTTTTTTTTTTCTTAGTTACATGAATTTCAGAATTGGCCTTATGGACATTGGTCCACTGATGTATCTCAAGCTTGGTAACAAACCCTGACAAGGTTGTAGGTGCAATGTGTATTTGCTAAATAAATGATCTTGTGTCAAGTGGGGCTTTGTTTGATTAAATAGAAATTCCTTCAAGTAGTATTTTAGATGACACTAAATGAAGTCATCTTAACCAAGGGCAGGACCTAAATTTATTGGTTCTTCTTGTCAGGGCAATATTTGCTGAAATGAGCCTTCTTTAGATAAAAACAAATTCTGGTGGATGAAAAATGAGTTGCTTTATCATAATTTAGTTGAGCTTGATCTGACAAAAAAAATTATAGTCTGTTACTTTTTCTATTTGGGGTGTGATCTTTTCTTGTTTTAAAAAGTTATTAGTTATATGGCAAAACATGGTTCAGTTTCCAATGAAAACACATATTTGTGTTATGGAGTAAGGCTTAAGAAGTCTATGAAATCATGTCATTTGCTGATATTAGTGATAGTATGGCTTTGTAGGTTTACCTTCAAAGGGTTTTATGCTTTCTCCTTTGCCTATGCAACCTGTGTGTTCCTGTATGTTTTCATTAGATCTGTTGAATTATATTAATATTTAATTTTTTATTATGTAGAGCCAGTTATCTTTTCTGTAGATTGTTTAGGTTAACCATTTGCTTTTCCTTTCCCCTGTCTACTAGTCATTTTATGTTAACATCTCTTCCTGAGTAAACTGGTAAGAAAATGACTAAAAATGAGACTCAAGTGCATTGACTAGACAGTGTGTCAAATGTGGATTTACAGTTTGGTAAAATAGAAACCACTGAGCAAAATAAAGTCTTTGGATTTGGTTATTTTAAGCAGTTTAGACTTATTGGAAGAAGGGAGCAGATCCAACAGAGGACTGAATTCTTTATCTTTCTGCTTTTGTTGAACATATGCCTTGAAAGGGCCCTATGACTCTGTAGTATAAGGTGGATGATTTACTTCATCTACCCTTTAAACTATCCCATAATCCCTCAGGCCCAGCATCAAATTTTAGTTAGTAACTCATTCTGAATAAATATCAGATGTAAACTCTTTCAAACTGTTCTGATTAGAGTAAAACACCTTGTAATAAATTAAGCCAGAATGAGATGTCATAATCATCACATCAAACCAATAACCTTAAAGATAAATATTTCTTAATTCTATAGAATTCTGTACTTAATGCTTAATGAATGATTTCCTCATTAGCATCTGGAAGAGTGCTTACATTTGCCATTTCTTTTTTTCCAAAACTTTTTTTTGGTGGTGGTGTTTAAATATAGTTGGTTATTTACTTTCTTCAACCATGGTCTTCATAAGTATGTTTTGATGTAATTGTCATAATACTTATGAGGGTTAGCTAGATAATGAAAAGGAATGAACATTTACAATTTACCCTTCTAACAAAATATATTCCACTTTAGCACTATATTTAAACACTAATTTGAGAATAAAGGAAGATGTATGTTCTTTTCCTTTTGGATTTCATTTCTGACATGAACCTATTTATGTTTGAAAGGAAAGCTGTCTTCCCTTGTATTATACACACTGGTAATTTCTTTATACTTAATTATTCCTTCAAATCAGTAATCTAGTAATGTGAAGGGAGATGGCACTTCATCTCCTTTCATAAATCCCGTGATGTTAGAATGTTATACTCATTCTTGGGGCCATATATTGAAATTCAAAACAAATTGAGGCATAAATAGTCTGGTGAAGGAGTTTAAATTGTAAAATATTTGAAAAATGCAGGAAGGACTTTGTGAGACTTAATCTGGGAGAGGGGAATATACTAAGTACATTACAGCAAGATGCTCTGTAGCTCAGAGAGGTGGGATGAGGCTCACCTAATAGAGTACACAGAGCCACAGACTGAGGCCCCATGTCAGGAGGAATCTTCTCAAAAAGTTGGTTGCACATGGAAGGTATCACCCCAAGTAATAGCCTCTGTCAAGCGAAGAGTGGATAGAAAAGAATTTGGCAGAGGATTAGAGAGGATGCAAGTATTGGCTGGGGATTGGACTGCGTGACTTATTACCTTAAAATTACATATTAAAGTACTTTGTTGCTCATAACATGTTCAGTTAAGCATCTGTTGACCCATAGCTACTAATTTTTTAAAAAGTGCTTTGCTTTCCTGACACAGATGTACCCACCCTCCAAGGAAGAGGTGGGTTATTAGGCCAAGAGACTGGCCTGCTATTAAGCCATAAGCAGAGATTGCTATGTCAGTCCATTCAATGTCTTGAAGAGATCACAAACTATTGCCAGAGGTGTGCGTGTGTTTTTAAAGGCATCATAATAATAGAAATTAAATAATAACAGTTATTCACCTCAGTTTAATGAATAATGATGTCTCTTCAGGATAGGCCTTTTTGGCAGAGCAGAATCTTCCATTAAAGATTCCACAAATAAACCAACATGTAGTTTTTACAGCTCCCATGACACAGGCTGGTGGATTATTGACATAAAGCGATCCTTAAGATCTGTTGTAGAAAACTCTCAAAGACACTCAGTGGGTTTCCTTAATTCTCTTGAGAAAGTACATTTAAAAGAAATGAATCTAAATTGTTTCATGTAGAGAGTAATAAAACACAGGTACAGTACTTGACTTTTTCCCCACAGAGCTGGGGAACAAACCCAGGTCTTTGTACATGCTAGGCAAGCACTATAACTGAGCTACACTTTCAGACCCTAGATCTTTGAATTAAAAATGAGAATCTATAAGTATTTTTTGCTAATAAAGCCCATGATCCAAATGATTCCACCTGCAAAATAATTTGCATTCTTGCTTGGTTGATACATGGTTCTTCATTAGTCATTTTTTTTTTTAAGTCATTGGTCTGAATACTTGAGTTTGGGTAAGACTTGCTCTAACTCCATTGGTAAGCGTCACATTACAAAGGCTAGCCACTTCCTGAAATTATATGAGTCAGAATTTTACCTTCTCACTAATTTAAAGAATTTTTGGAGGTTTTGTTTTCTAGTTCTTGGTGTATTTTTTGGTAGGTGGTGACTGACATTTCAGAGTGATGCAGGGAGATACAGAGAAGGGCTGACACTAATTTAGGTTGCACAAACTATCTGTGACTTCAGGCAAAGCACAATATCTTGAGCGTTGGTTTTCTCATCTATGACTTGATAGAATTATTGTGAAATTCAATTAAATAAATTGAAAGTACAGTGCTCAGTAAACAGTAAGGGCTTCAATATCTGTTCTTTTTTCCTTAATTAAAAAAATTTTGGAACCGGATGTGGTGGCATGCACCTGTAATTCCTACTATTTGGGAGGCTGAAGTGGGAGGATCACTTTGAGACCAAGTTGGGCAACACAGCATGATGCCATCTCAAAAAAAAATAATAAATTTTGCATAATCTGGTGCAAATATGGTTACTTGAGGGACAAAATAAAAATCTTTCTGGCTTCAAAGAAAAGAACTCCACTTTTGGAAGGGTTCCTTAAAAGGAAGTCATTTGATCTGCTTTTGGGCATTACTGTCATTCTCCCACACCACCACATACTTCTGGAATGATTCTCTCTGTCTCCCCCTCCGCCTTTCTCGGCAATTCCAGGGTTGTAAACTCCTTATTATCAGGAAATTCAGTCACAACTGAAATACCTCACAATACAATTTAAACCTCTTTCTTCTTGATCCCATTCTCCATGGGAAGAAAAATGGGTTGATTTCTACTTTTTTCAGGAGCCAATTTGCCACTTGTTAATTGCCATTTTGCTTAATTAAAAAAAAACTAATAGGAAAAGCTCATTAAGTTGATAATCATCATTCCCTTGGTAAATATCAGGACAGGTAGTACTTATTAACTCTTCCCTTCTTACTAGTATCTGATTTACATCTTAATCTTATTGTTGAGCAACTCTTCAATTATACATGTATTTTTCTTCCTTTGTTATAACATACAGTTGATAATGAAGGATGCTCCTGAAGAATAATTCTGATTGTGTGGTTCTTGCTTCCATCCTTCGGTAAAAATGGAATCATGAATCCCACTTACGTGATATGGTTCTAGAATTTAATTTTGTATATGGTGTTATTTGATGAATGTAGTTACCAACACCTAAAGAGTTTTCCCCTTTTTCTTCCTGTGCATTACCTTCTGAAGTAAAAATTGGAGTGCTGAATGCCTAATAAAGCAAAATTTCATGTACCAAACAACAAAAGAATATGATCAGAGTAACTTACTGGTTGGCTGCACAGTACATAGCTTTTGTTTAAATTTACACAGTTATGCCTGGATTAAGTAACAATAAACTTGACAAGCCCTCTGAAAAACAGCTGCTAACATACTGCTTTCTGGAATGTAATAGGAATAAATAATCTCTTGTTCTACTTAGTTACAGAATGCTAGTGGAACTTTCTTGTAGACTATTTGACAATGAATGTCAGTAGGTTTACTATAAGAAATTTTAGTTACAAATTCTCTTATTCCTTTAAGACTTGTTGGGGCTCTCATGTCTCTGTTGTAGAAAACTTCAAATGACTGGAATGCTGGCTTTGAATTTCTATGCACTGAAGCATCCTCTAGACTTACCAGATGGTTGGAGCTCCTTTGATGATTGGTATACAAAGAAGCTACATAAATGTATTTGAACTAGTGCATGAGTAAAATCGCTGTTGTCAGCAAAAATTTTTTAAAAAATCTTCAAACGTTCAGCTAATAAAGTTAAGAAAGAGTTTTGATAATTTAAAGGGGGAAAAAGTGTGCTCCATATAGATTGTTGCACACACTTTAATGCATGACTTTTAGTATAGGAATGAAATAAAATGCAAAACAAAAATTCTGGAGATCTCAGCAGCTAGTTAAAATATTTACAGAAGCTGCTTTATGAGGATTTAGAGAATCCTTAATTTCCCCCTTTCTTGTCTCTATTAAAATATGGATCTTTAACATACAGTTTTAACAAACAGGTTAATCATTGAGTTTTATAAACTCAATTCTTAATCTTTGGCTATTGGTTTTATGCATAGGATCTCAGTAAAATCTTGAATCAGTATATAAAATCTAAGTATCGGCTTCAGTATAAGCATAGTACTTGATTTTAAATGTTAATATGCAAATATTAACAGTACAGTGTATATTCTATGTATTCATGTATTACTTTCTTTTTACTTAACAAAAAGCTTGTTAGAAATATAAGCCACTGATTACTTGAGTGCAATTAGCTGAAAACATTCTGTAGAAAAGCGATTTATGAAAATTTCAACCAATATTTAAAAAGGGAAATAGAAAGGTAATAGGAACCTGAACAAAATTTTTTAAAATAAAGCTGTGTCTATCTTTTTAGAAAGTAAGATATAATCCACACATTATATGCTCACCCTTTTAAAGTATAAAATTCAGTGTTTTGAGTATATTCACTGTCTTGTGCAATTCTAACTTCAGAATGTTTTGTCATCCCTCCAAAAACTCTATGTCCATTAAATGCATCTGGCAACAAGTAATCTGCTTTCTGTCTCTAAGGATTTGCCTATACTGGACATCTCATAGATACAGTCCTATAATCTGTGGCCTTTAGTGTCTGGCTTCTCTTAACATAATGTTTTAAAGGTTTATCTTTGTTATTTGAATCAATACATTATTATCATGGCTAAGTAATATTCCAGTGTATGTATATAGCACATTTTATTTTTCCATCAACTGATGAACATTTGGGATTTTCCCCCTTGTTGGCTATTATAAATAATGCTGCTATAAAAATGTATGTAATGTTTTTTATGTGGGCATATGTTTTCACATCTCTTAAAAGTAATTAGCTTAACAAATTAAGTTATTTGTATTAAATAGAAACTCTTAATGTTCTATTTGGAAAATGGAACCTATGATCTTAGTTCAGTTAATCAACTAGGAGACCCCCTTCAATATATCAATAAGAATTTTCTATGAGCCTGTCATTCAGATATAATTAATTTCATGAAGACTGTGCAGAAACTGTGTTGTCATCATGGAATTTCTAGTCTTCTGCATTGCTTTTTAAGGATGGCCACAAACAATGCTGGAGAAGAGTACTCATTCAGTCTTTCAGGATTCATGAAGGATCATTTTTAAGGTACAATTTCTATTATATATTGGTTATCTTTTAAAGTTTGGGTCTACCTTCTTGGAAAAAAAGATTGTTAAATTGCCAAACCACCTGATTGTTCATTGTAGTTTAAGCTTTTATTATTAAGAAATAATTCATAATGAGAGTAAAAGTACAAAGAATGTATTTTGTCTGCAGAGAATGAATGTATTTAACAAAATTTTTATTTGTAACAATTTTTTTAAAAAGCTGAATGGAAATTGCTTTCCCATGTACTTGTATATAAATAAACATTTCCTGTTGCCCATGTTTGGAGGCTCATATACCATATCAATATATACAAAGCAAATTAGTTTTAAGCACACTAATACACTTAAGCATCACATGGAATGTGCCCTCAATCTGAGGATCTGGATACCAGAACTTGAATGTTGATTCTTTAACTGACTAACAAATCATTCAACATTTTGCACTGCATTTTTCTCCTCTGCAAAATAAGGGGCTAAATTAGATCAGCTTTAAGTTCTCCAGTTATAACACTAAGACTACTCTGCTATATTCAAGTTGTGAAAATTACATGGTAATTATTTATGGTGAGCCAGGCGTGGTGGCGCACGCCTTTAATCCCAGCACTTGGGAGGCTGAGGTAGGAGGAGTGTTGTGAGTTCGAGGCTGGCTTGGCCTACAACGCGAGCACAAGGCTGGCCTGAGCTACATAGTGCGACCCTGCCTCAAAAAACTAGGGCCAGGAGTTTGGCTCAGTGGCTTAAGCGCCTGCCCTGGCAAGTGTGAGGTTGTGAGTTCGATCCCTGGTGCTGCCAAAAAAAAAAAAAAATTATTGTGATGAAAAAGATGTTTCATCCTATGGCATAATCGAAGGAATATTACACTGTGAACACATAGTTAAAAAATTGTAGTACTAGTTCTGACATTGACAAGCTAAAACTTTTACTCTCAGTCAGTATGACATTAGGGTAATGATTTTATTTTAAGCTTTAATTTTTCCAACTTCAGAATAGGGTCTAGATTAGATCTCTTTAGTGTCTCTTTAAGTTCTATATTCTTTAGAAATATCACCTTAAGTTGGTCAGACCTAAGGCTAGTGAAAGCTTGTCTCAGAAAAAAGAAAATAAAAGCTGGATGTGGTACTGCATGACTATAATCTCAGAGCTCTAGAAAACTGAGGGAGGAGGATTCCAAATTCAGTTGCATGGGCAAGTTAGCAAGACTTGGTCTCAAAAAAAAAATTAAAAAGGACTGGGGATGTGGGTCAGTGGGAAGGCTCTGGGTTCAATCCCCAGTACCCCACCACCACCAAAAAAGGGTGGAAGGATATGGGGGAAGAAGTAACTTGGCACTCGCGTGCTTGCCTAGCATGTGCGAAGCCCCTGGGTCCAATCCCTAGTACCGACAAGAAAGAAAGAAAAATAGCACTAAACATATTATCCTTGACAATTAAGAATAAGACTAATTACTGATTACTAGTAAGTTATTCATTTATTCACCATTCATTGTGCATGTGACATTAAATGAATACAGGACTTTGGTTCTTGGATGCCCTTACCTTCACTGTAAGAGCCATGGATTTACACTTTTTCTTTAAATTCATCTCTGTTCCAATCCTTGCCTCTTATCTTATGCCTGGGGAACATTCACTTGAAAGATGAATGTCTTAGATTAAGAGTACAGTAGGTAGATAGACATATAGGACACGCAGCACTTACCTGCTCCCCCCATAAAGAAAAATCAAAGCAAAAGGTCTATAGCTGCATTTTGAGGTGCACTTCCATTGCAGGAGTAGCCACAGATGTACCACCCAACTCTGCTGTCCATACCATACCTGCTTGAACTGCTCATGTTTCAACTTTTCCGTGACCTACAAAGACAATATATCTCTCCAACTGACACAGTACACACTGTGCTGAAACTCACTGATCACCCTAAAGGAAGCTATACAGGGAGATTACACTACAGTGCCCAGTTGGAAATAAAATTAATATTGCATAACAAACTGATACCCAAAGGCACATCTTCAGGAGAAAACTACTTATGAAGAAGGTCATCCCAAAAATGTGTTAAAGATACCTGAGCATGACACCACCAAAAGATCATTAATTCTCTAGTAACATTTAAAAAATTGAGATGGATAAAATGCCTGACAAGGACTTCAAAAGTGTGATTTTAAGAGAGTGTAATGAGATTTAAAACAATACAAATAAATAGTTAAAGTTAGGAAAATGGGATATGAATGAGAAATTCAGCAAGGCATAGAGATTTTGAAAAATAAACAAATTTTGGACATAAAGAGCTCAGTGTCAAACAAACATCAACTGAAAACCTCAACCACAGTCTAGATCAAGAAACAAGATATCTGAGCTTGAAGACAGGTTTTTAAAATATCCTATTCAGACAGGAAAAAAAAATGAAGAACTCATTCAAGATCTCTGGGATATCGTTAAGCAAATAAACATTCACATCACTGGAATATCTGAAGGTGAGAAAATAAAAGTTAAGGATACAGATAATTTGTTTAGTGAAATAATAGCAGAAAACTTTCCTAATCTGGGGAATAACACAGACACCTATTACAAGAAGCTCATAGAACTTCAAATAGGCATTATCTAAAAAGATCTTCTCCATGACATATTGCAACCAAACTGTCAAAAGTACTGGTCAAAATAAGAATTTTAAAATCTGCAAGAGAAGGGCCGGGAGTTTGGCTCAGTGGCTTAAGCGCTTGCCCTGGCAGGCGCAAGGCTGTGAGTTCAATCCCCGGTGTCGCAAAAAAAAAAAAAAAAAAAAAAAAAAAAAAAAAAAAAAAAAAAAAAAAAAAAAAAAAAAAAAAAAAAAAAAAAAAAAAAAAAAAAAAAAAAAAAAAAATCTGCAAGAGAGAAATGCTATGTCACATTTAAGGGCAACTCCAGTAACAGATTTCTGAGCAGAAACCTATAGGCCAGGAGGGAATGTAATAGTACACATCCTGAAGAACAGTAACTGCCAACTAAAATTACTGTGTCCAGCAAAGATAGATTTCAGAAATGAAGGAGAAATAAAGACTTTCCAGGACAAAAAAACCTGAGGAAATTCACTACTGACTAGGTTTACACTACTGACTAGGTTTAAGAGAATCTTAACCCAGATGTGACAGAAAGATAGCTACCATTATGATAGCATGTTTAAATGCTAAAAGAGCAGCTACATGAAGAAAAATAGAAAAGATTAAAAATTTGGTAATGCAGTAAAGCACTCAGGTGAATAAGAACAAATGTTATCAAAATAATAAGAAAATAAACAATATAAGTCCACAAATTTGAGTATCCTTGACTATAAGTGTACAAAATTCTCCAATTAAAAGATATTATATAGGCTGAACTGAGTATGGTGGTGAATACCTATAATGCCAGTTACTCAGAAGGTTGATGTAGGAGTATTGCAATTTTGAGGTCAGATTGGGCAAGTAAAGCATTGTTTCAAAATAGAAAGGACTGGGGGTGTAGCTCAGTGGTAGAGCACTTCTGTATTTGAACCCAAGAACTGAAAAAAAGTAGACAGTAGACAGATAGATAGAGATAGATAGATAGATAGACTGACTCAGAAGATTAGAAACAAACAAGACCCAACAATACATTGTCTATAAGAACCAAACTTCTCCAAAAAGACACACACACACACACACACACACACACACACACTGAAAGTGAAAGTTTGGAAAATTAAATTCCAAACAAGTGAAACTCCAAAGTGAGCAGAAGTAACTGTTCTTTTTTTTTTTTTTTGGCACCGGGGATCGAATTCACAACCTCATGCCTTCAAGGCAGGCACTTAAGCCACTAAACCAAAACCCCAGTCCTGATTTTTTTGAGGCAGGGTCGCAGTATGTAGCTCAGGCTGGCCTTAGGCTCGCATTGTAGCCCAAGCTGACTTTGAACTCACAACACTCCTCCTACTTCAGTCTCCCCAGTGCTGGGATTAAAGGCGTGCACCATCACACCCGGCTGTAACTGTTCTTATATAATGATCAAGAAGTAACTGTTCTTATATAATATAAATTCATAAAGAGGATATAATGATTATAAATGCACATGCAGCTAATTTTGAAGTTCTCAATTTTGTAAAACAAATGCTATTAGACCTAAAGAGAAACATAGGCTCCAATATAAGAATAGTGAAAGATTTTAATAGCTCATTCTTATCAATGGATATATCATGTAGACCAAAAAGATAAACAAAGAAATATCAGAGTTAAAACTATATTACAGATCAAATGGATGTAACAGATATTTACAAAATGTTCTACCCAATTGCTGTAGAGTATACCTTCTTTTCATCAGTATATGGAATTTTCTCTAGAGTAGATCATGTATTAGGGCACAAACAAGCATTAATAAATTTTTAAAAATCAAAATTTTAAGCCAGGCATGGTGGTTCACTCCTGTAATCCCAGCTCTTGGGAGGCTGAGGCAAGAGAATCATTTGCAAGTTTGAGACCAGCCTGGGCTACAAAGTGAGCCCAAGGCCAGTGTGAACTGTATAGCGAGACCCTGTCTCAAAAAGACAAAAAAAAAAAAAAAAAATCAAAATTATATTGTGTCTTTTCTGATTACAACTGCATGAAACTAGGAGACAAAATAAGAAACATTAGAAATTATCCAAATACATGGAGAGTGTACACTTGTACATGAAGTAGGCCATTGAAAAATTCAGAATGGAAATTTTAAAAAATCTTGAAACAAATGAAAATGGAGACAACATACCAAAACTGGTGGGATGCAGCAAAAGCTGCACTAAATGGGAAATACATACTGTTTTGGTTTGGGTCTAGATGTCCCCCACAAGGCCTCATGAGGTCATAGGATTTCTTTTTGGAGGTGGCTGAATCTAGAGTGTGTGATTGATTTGTAGTGCAATGCTGGAGTTAAGGGTGCTGGGATTAAGGGTGGGTTATTCCTGGATCAGCACACTGGATTACACTGCCCTAATCCCAGTAGACTGGATACAATATAAGGGATAGAAAGAGGTTTTTCCTCTCTTTTGTTGCTTTTTCTGTCTTCCCCTACTATGTGCCATTCTGCCTTGGAGCCAGTCCATTATGAGCCGAAACCTCTACAAACTGTAAGCTAAATAAACCTTCCCCTCTTTAACTTTGAGTGTTGGGTATTTCGTCCTAGCAACAAGAAAAGTAACTAAGACATACACCAATGAGTGCCTACACAAACAAATTAAAAGAATAGGAAGGAAGGGAAGGAAAAAGGGAGGAGTAGAGGGAGGGAAAGAGGAGAGAGACAGAGACAGACACTGATTTCAAACAAACAATGATACATTTTAAGGTCTTAGAAAAACACGAACAAATCAAACACAAAAGTAGTAGAAAGAAATAATACAGGTCAAAATTAGAAAGAGACTAAAAAATAGAGCTGGGGACGAGATGGCGAAATGGTAAACAGTAGGGTAAGTGGCCTCCCTGAAAGATACCGTCCAGATGCTGGAATATAGCAGCATGGGAAGACAAGGAGGAGGGAGGTGGGTCCTCTGGACCCAGGATGAATCTAAAGCTAGAATCAAAGCCCACAGAAAGAGTAAAAAGAAACATTCAAACAAGGAAGGTGGTGGCTGGCAGTGCCTCTGCCTGGAGCCAGACCCACTCTGTGAAAGGAGTTGCTGGAACCTGGGGATGCATGATCAAAGTCCAGCAGCCTCAGCAGCGGCAGCGACCCTGGAGACCTCTGCTGAGAGGCAGTGTTGGAGGGGAGTGGCAGTGGACAGAGGGAGCAAACCTGGAGAACTAAACTGGCTGACGGTGAGTGCAGCAAATCCCAAACCCCTGCAAGGGAGAGCAAGAGACTGGCAGCCATTTTGGGCCAGAGCTGCCCCTAGTTGGGCACAGTCCTGTGGAAATTGCTCTGACCGAGCCCTGGAGGGTCCTGGAGGGTGACCGGCTCAGTCAGGAGACCATGGCTCCACATGCACCCTAGGGGTGATAGTGGAAGATTCGCAGATAACCGGCCCAGGTTCCCAGGTGGCAGCCCCACCCCTGTGCACTCTGCCAGACATCAGGGAGCCAAGGTAGGCTGGGGAATGGCAGCAGACAGTGCTGTACCAGTGCACATATTTGTCCAGAACAACCCAGGAATATGTCAAGACAAGCAAAAGGCAGTCTCTGGCCTCCAATCCAAGCAGAACAAATCCAGGAGAAGCAAACGCAGAAGAGGTCAGGAGTCCCACAACTAAAGTCTCTGAGGTGATGACAACTGAAGTAAAGAAACAACTTCATGAGGCTATAAAAGAAATTAGTACAGAAATACTAACTCAACTAAAAGAAGAAATGAAAAACATAATAAAAGAATTGCTAGGCATCTCTAAAGGAGACATAGATGAAAAAAATGGAGCATAGGAAAATGAGGGAAACCTGGAATGAACAATACAAAAAAGATTTAGAATACATGAAACAGATTCAAAGAGATTACCAGGAAATCAAAAACTCCAATGAAAGTTGGCAAAACCACCTGAAGGAAACTAAAGATAGACTTTCAAACCTTAAAGACTGGTTTGCAGCTTGTGATCATGAAAGGAAAGATCTCTTAAAAATAATAAGAAACCTGGAAGTAACAATACAATGGCTGCAAGACAACCCAAAGAAACATAACTTAAGAATAAAAGGTGTGAGTGAAAAAGCAGGGGTCAATACAAATCAAATTAAAATCCTGTTTACTGAAATAATTTCAGAAAACTTTCCAAACATGGGAACAGGAAGTGACATTCAGGTAAGTGAAGCATATAGAACTCCAGCTAAACATAACCAAAATATACCTACACCCAGACATATAATAATCAAGATCCCAGAAATTCAACACAAAAACAGAATATTAAAAGCTATTAGAGAAAAAAAAAACAGATCACCTACAAAAGGAAAACCCATCAGAACCACAACAGACTTCTCAACACAAACCATCAGGTCAAGAAGAGCTTGGAGTGAAGTATTTCAAGCCCTGAAAGAAAACAACTTCCAACCCAGATTGATGTACCCTACAATACTATCTTTCAAAATCAATGGAGAAACAAGATACTTCCACAACAAAGAACAACCAAAGGAATTTATGACAACCAAGCCAACCCTACAAAGAATACTGAAGGACATTTTAGAGAGAGATAAAAAAAAGACCACAGCTCCAGAAACAGCATCAGAGGGATATCACCGAGCGGGGTAGACAACTGAATAATCCATCATCAGGATCTGAGTCCAGTATAGTTTTCTTTTCTTTTTATTTTTTATTTTTTTTGGTACCAGGGATCAAACTCATGACCTCATGCTTGGCAGGAAAGCACTTGCACCACTGAGCTAAACCCCAGGCCCTTCCCAGTATAGTTTTCAATGAGCTGTTTAGTTTGATCTCATTCTATCTTGACCTGCCTAATTTTATTATATATGATGACATAGACAGCTATTTCAAAAATAACAAAATATATTAGGGTAGCCTTTATTGATATTTGATCACCTTGTTTTGAAACCTGGTATTGCTTTCATTATTCTGTTTTGAGTGATTTTAACCTATTTTGGTTTGTTTGATTGTATTATAACAGATGATATAGGCAACTGCTTAGACGATAATATGAGGTATTATAGAAATCAACATTGTATTACTATGTATTGCTTCCATTGTTTTATTTGTTATTGGTTTTATTCTGTACTATTTTGTTTGATTATATTAGGCCCGATGGTATGGGCAGTTATTTTGAAGATAACAAGAGGTATTACAAGGGGAAAGGAGGAAAGAAGGAAAGGAAAAGGAAAAAAACATAGATTTATACGAGGGTATACATAAGATAGTTAAAATGACTATACTACTAAATGCATTAACTATTGATAGAGAACAGTTGATACTCATATGATTAGATCAATTTTACATGCCTATATCTGTCAATCTGAGCAACCTCTTTGAAGGTAACAATATACAATATTACAACCACTGTCAAATTTCAATCATCTCATTTTGTAAACCTATAATGTTACAGTATCAGATTTGTTGTTGTTGTTTGTCTCTTTTGCTTTTTGTTTCTCTTTTCTGTGTCCATTTTCTCTTAAATAAAAAAAAAGAAAGAGACTAAAAAATACAAAATATTAATGAAATAAAGGGCTTATTTTTGTTTTGTTTTGTTTTGTTTTGAGACATAGTCTCACCATCTAGTTCAGGCTGGCCTTGAGTTCATTATGTAGCCTAAACTGGCCTCAAACTCACAGTGATCTTTCTGTCTCAGCCTCCCTAGTGCTGGGATTACAGGTGCGCACCACCATGCCTATTCCAAGGGTTTATTTTTTAAAAGATAAAATTGACAAATCTTTAGCTAGACTAACCAAGAAAAAAAGGAGACCTAAGTAAATAAATTAGAGGTGAAGCAAGACATTACAATTGATACTACAGAAATATAAAGGGTTGTTAGGGATAATTTTGAAAACCTATATGCTGGGCCAGGGATTTAGCTCCATGGCCTAAGGCCCTGCCTGGCAGGCATGAGGCTGTAAGTTTGATCCCCAGTACCAAAAAAAAGAAAGAAAGAAAGAAAGTAAGAAAGAAAACCTATATGTGAACAAGTTGGAAAATGTAGAGAAAATGGATGAATATCTCCATATATATATATATATATATATATATATATATATATATATATATATATATATATAAAACATTGTACCATACAGGAGTATATAAAAAGACTAAATAGACAAAACACAAGTATAGTAATGGGTGGAATCGGTAATAAATATTGTAACAAAGAAAAACCTAAAACCAAATGGCTTCATTGCTGGATTTTACCAAGCTTTTAAAGAAACAGTATTAATTCTTGAAATATTCTGTAGGACTGAAAAGAAAGGCACCCTTTCAAACTTATTCTATGAGGCCAGAATTACCTTGTTACCAAAACCTGAAAAGGATACAAGAACAAGAACAACAACAAAAGAAAATTATACACCAATATTCCTGATGAGCATAGATACATATACCAACCAAAGACTAGCAAATTCAATTCAACAGCACAGAAAAAAGATTATATATCATGATCTACTTCTTTTTATTCCAGCGATGCAATAACTGTTTAATGTACACAAATCAATCAATGTAACATATCAAATAAATGAAGATAAAAATCATATGATTATTGCAATAGATACAGAAAAAGCATTTGATAAAATTCAACATTCCTTTATGATAAAAGCTTTAAGTAAATTAGGAGTAGAAAGACTATACCTCAATATAATAAAGGCTATTTATGATACACTCACAACCAATATCATACTGAAAGAGGAGAATCTGGAGGCACTTTTTTAAAAACCAGGAACAGACAATGGTGTCCACTTTCACTCAATGTAGAAATTTTAGCCAGAGCAATTGGGCAAGAGAAAGAATTAAAATGCATATGAACTGTGAGCCAGCTGGAGCATAGACTGGAAAGAACCAGGAAGGCAGCTAAGCCCCTGCCTGTGTGTCAGCTGGAGTGCAGAATGGGGAGAACCGGGAAGGGAGCTAAGCCCCTGCCTGTGAGCCAGCTTGAGTGTGGGCCAAGGAGAACCAGGAAAGCAGCTAAGCCCTTGCTTGTGAGCCAGCCAGTGAGTGGAATAGGCAGAACCAGGAAGGAAGCAAAGCCCCTACCTGTGAGCTAGCCAGAGCACAGACCTGGGAGAACCAGGAAGGAGCCTAAACCCTGCCTGTGAGCCAGCTGGTAGTCTGAGCAACGACTTAAGAGTACAACAATATGCAGTATAGTAACTACTGTACATTTCCTATTGTCTTATCACTGTTTCATTTTCTTTTATTATTGTTTTATTCCCTTCAAAATAAAAGTAAATATATAAAGAAAGAAAGCAAAATGCATATGAAGGGGAAAGGAGGCATCAAATTATCTCTGCTGCAGATGATTCTATACATTAAAAAAAATCTAAAGATTGCACCAAAACAGTTTTGGAATTCATTAATGAATTCTATGTATTAGCAGGATACAAAAATAAAAATATAAAAACCAAAGATTTTCTATACATTAGTAATTAATTTGCTGAGAAAGTGATCCCATTTGCAATAGCCACAAAAAACCAAACCACCCAGGAACAAACTTAACTAAGGGAATGAGAAAAATATACAGTGAAAATTACAAAATCCTGATAAAAAGAAGACATTAAAAGGTGGAAAGAATTCCCATGTTCATGGATTAAGATATTCTTAAAATGTCTATACTACCCAAACCAATATACAGATTCAGTGCAATTCCCACCAAATACTAATGACATTTTTCACAGAAATAGAAAAAACAATTCTAAAATTGATATGGAAGCACAAAAGACACCAACTAGCTAACACAATCTAGAGCAAAAAGAACTAATCTGGAAGCATCAGAATACCAGCTCTCAAGATATACTACAGTGCTATAGTAACTAAGAGAGCATAATATTGGCATAATAACAGATATACAGACTAAGGGAACAGATTTGTAGCACTGTTCACAGAACCCAGAAATGAATTCACATATCTACAACCAGCTGATTCTTGACAAAATTGCCAAAAACATATATTGGCAGAAGGACAGCCTCCTTTGACAAATTATGATAGGAAAAATGTTATCTACATAGAGAAGAATGAAACTGACACCCTTCTTTTACACAAAAATCAACTCAAAATGAATTGAAGACCTTCATGTAAGACCCAAAACTAGAACTGCTAGAGGAAAACATAGGAATGATTGAAGATATTGGTACAGGTAATGATTTTTTTTATGTGATCCTAAAAATATAGGCCAAAAAAAGAGGAAAAAATGAATGAATGGGAATATACTAAACTAAAAATCTTTTTCACAAAAAAGGAAACATATATGAAGAGATGACCTAGCCGGGTGTGGTGGTGCACACCTTTAATCCCAGCACTCGGGAGGCTGAGGTAGGTGGAGTGTTGTGCGTTCAAGGCTGGCTTGGGCTACAACGCGAGCACAAGACCAGCCTGAGCTACATAATGCGACCCTGCCTCAAAAAACTAGGGCCGGGAGTTCAGCTCAGTGGCTTAAGCGCCTGCCCTGGCAGATGCGAGGTTATGAGTTCAATCCTTGGTGCCGCAAAAAAAAAAAAAAAAAAAAAAAAAAAGAGATGACCTGTAAAATGGGAAAAAATATATGCCAGATGTTCATGTGACATAGGGTTAATATTTAGAATATATAAGAATATAAAAACCTAGTAAAAAGTAACCTAATTAAAAATTGGTCAATAATACAAACAGATACTTCTCAAAAGAAGAAATATGAATGGCCAATAAACATATGAAAAATGCTCAATATCATTAGCTATCAGGGAAATGCAAAACAAAACTACAATGAGACACCATCTCACCCTAGTTAGAGTGGCTATAATGAAAAACAGTAACTAAAACGAAAAATAAATTCTGGAAAGAATGTGGGTAAAAGGGAAACTTACATAGTGTTGGTGGGAATGCAAATTAATATAGACACTGTGGAGAAGAGTATGGAGGTTCCTCAAAAAACTAAAAATAGAACTACCATATGACCCAGCTACCCAGCTCCTGGGTATTTGCTCAAAGGGAGCAAAGTCAGCACACAAAAGAGATATCTATAGTACATATCCATGTTTACTGTAGCATTCACAATAGGTAAGATATAGAATCACCTTATGGATGGATGGGGAAAATATGGTATATACACTGTGCAGTAAAAAAATATGATGAATCTTGCTGCCAAGTGCCATTCAACAGAAAGGCAGGGATCTTGAATACCAGAAGTGATGCATTAAACCAGTATGTAAACTAGTTTCAGTTTAGTCATTCAGTCAGTCATTCAGCATAGTCAGCTGTGAGCAATGGTTGAGAGGAGGGAAGGTGTTTTAAAGTGTGCCATATATCATTGATCATTAACAACACATTTCAATTTGCCTTGTGTGATTGTTGCTTCACATTCTAGCTTTTTGGGAAATGTCCTTATGGGAAATGAAACATGGATCTGTGATTACAATCCTGAGACTAAGGTTTAGAGTTCACAATGAAAATCACCTAGTTCTCCTGACGTAAAAATAAAGGGGCACAACTACCAAGATCCATCATCAAGGTGATGTTAATTGTGTTTTTTGATCTTGATGGAATTGTGTGAGCTGAGTTTACACTCAGGAACACTACAGGGAACTCTGAATATTACAGGAAGTTATTCAAATTTTTTTAGGATTCTCATCTAGATCTGTTTTATTTTATTTTATTTATTTTTTCCAGTCGGATTTTATTGGTATATTCTAGGTATACATAAGGATCAAACTTATCATAGAGAATTTGTACCTGTACATGATATAACTTGTTTTTTCCCTCATTCCCCTGCCTTCCCTTCAACCTCTCTTCCCCTCCCCATTTACAAAAACTTTGTTTCCATGTTTTTCTTCTTTTCTCATTTTTTAAAATTTCCCCTTTTTTCCTTTTCCTGTCTCCTGTCCTCGTTCCCCTCCTCATTTGAACATTTTCTTCCTATTTCTCAATACCTATTATACATTTTGGTTCTTATTTACACTTTCATTTTCTCACACCAAAGAAACAATGTGATATTTACACGTGCTTATTTCACTTAGGAGTGTGGAATTAAGGTGCATCCATTTTCCTAGAATTGTCTCAAGTGTATCCATCTTTATGGCAGAGTAGTACACCTTTTTTTTTCTTTTTAGAAACACATCTTTATCCGTTCACCAATTGATAGGCACTTGGTTGTTTCTATGATTTAGCTATTACTAACTGTGCTGCTATAAACATAGATACGCCTATATCATTGTGGTATGATGCTTTAAAAACTCTTTTGGGAAGATACTCAGGAGGGAAATGGCTAGGTCAAATGGAACCTCTCATCCTAGTTTTCTGAAGAATCTCTGACTTCCCCCGTGGTTGCACCAGTCTACACTCTCACCAAAAGTGGACGTGGTTTCCTTTTTCTTCATAGCCCCATTGCAGACAAAGTGAATTTTAAGCCAAAGCTGATTAAGAGGGACAAAGAAGGTCTTACATCTTTGTAAAGGGAACAATCCAAGGGGAAGAGACAACAATCATAAATATATATGCAACAAATACTAGTGCACCCGACTCTATAAAACAGATACTAACGGACATGAAAAATCAAATAAGCACTAATATCATTATATTGGGGGAATCTTAATACTCCACTGTCATAAATGGATCAATGAGACAAAAAATTAACAATGAAATATTAGAACTGAACCAAACTTTTGAATAAATGGACTTAGTAGATGTCTGTAGAGTGCCCCACCACTCAATATCAGAATATACATTCTTCTCAGCTGCACATGGGATGTTCTCCAAAATAGACCACACAGTAGCTCATAGAACATGATTAAGTAAATGCAAAGGAAACGAAATTATCCCATGCATATTAGCAGGCCACAGTGCAATGAAATTGGAAAGCAATGGCAAAAGAAACCACAAGAACTTCATAAACACACGGAAATTAAATAACACCCTCCCGAACTACTAAGGGGTCACAGGTGAAATTAAAGAAGAAATTAGACAGTTTCTACAATTGAATGATAATGATAATGATACTGGCACTTATTGGACACAATGAAAGCAGTCCTAAGAGTGAAATTTATAGCAGTGAATATCCATATCAGGAAGACAGAGCACCCTCAAATAAACAACTTAATGTTGAACCTCAAACTTCTGGAAAAAGAAGAGCAAGTGAAGCCCAAAGTTTGCACAAGGGAAGAAATGATAAGGATCAGAGCAGAAATTAATGCATTGGAGACTAAGAAAACACCACAATGAATCAGTGAATTAAAGAGTTGTGTCTTTGAAAGGTTAAATGTTTGAATTTTTAAGAAACTGTAGAAAACAGACTGAGAAATGAGCTAGTGGTTTCATCCTCCATCATGACAATGATATGTGTCACACATTGTTTCTTGTAGGACAATTTCTGTCAACATTACAGAGAGATAAAACCTAGAGCTGTATTTAAATCATTATCACATGCCTGTGGCCAGGTGCTCATATTTGAGTATTTTGAGAACTACAGTACATTTCAGGAACTGAAACATCTTGCTTTCATTACTTGCAAGAAAACACGTGTTGTTCCAGGTGTGGTGGCACATGCCTATAATCCCAGCACACTGGCAGGGTGAGATATGAGTATCACCATGAGTTTGAGGCCAGGCTGCGCTACATAGTGAGTTCAAGGTCAGCCTGAACGGCATAGTGAGACCCTGTCTCAAACAACAAAAAACAAAAAACAAAAAACAAAACAAAACAAAACAAAAAAACCCCACATATTAATAATATAAGACATTCTATCTACATTTCTATACTTGGAATTTATTCAGGCTATCAGAGAAGAGTTGTTTCAAACCTAGATCAAAGTAAGTTTGGAGGAATAGGAGTCTTTCTGACTTTTACCTTAGAAAGACCCTCACAAGAACTAACAAGTGTATGAAGCCTAACATTCTTCTACAAACTTTTTTTAATACTTACTTATATTTAATCTTAGTTGTTATTCCGTAAAGCATTCTCAGCAGCTGGAGGAGGAAGTGTACAGGTTTTGAGTGAGGACAAAGATTAACACCCTACTTTGAACATGGAAAGCATTCTGGGCAAAAGGAATAAAGAGGACAAGGGCTTATGGTCAAAGTACAGTATCTGTATTGCTTTGGGCAAATTAGCTGCTTCAAAGCTGTTCCCTCACATACAAAATGCAAATCTCAACGCTTGCCCTTCTTTTCTGCTATTTATTATGTGGCAAGGAATGTTTTACTGAAACTAGAACAGTGATCAAAATTTAAAAATTTACTTTCATGCAATTTAAATCATAGTATTAAAGGGGCATAACAGCTGGGCGTGGTGGCACATACCTTTAATCCCAGCACTCAGGAGGCTGAGGCAGGAGGATCATTGTCAGTTAGAGACCGGCCGGGGCCTCAAAGTGAGTTCAAGGCCAGCCTGAACTGCATGGTGAGACCCTGTCTCAAAAAGTAGGGCCAGGGATTTAGCTTAGTGGCATAAGCACCTGCCTGGCAGCTGTGAGGCTGTGAGTTCGATCCCTGGTATCAACCCCCCCAAAAACAAACAAACAAACAAACAAACAACAAAAAAGGGAGTATAACATAAAGAAATGTATAGTAGGTCACGTGGTGATAATTACCATGAAGAAAATAAATCGGGGCAATAATGAAGTGTTGCTATTTGATACACAATGGTCAAGGGTACACTACATTGAAAAATCGACTTGAAGGAAGTGAAAAGAAATAATATGCAAAGCTTAATGAGAAGTATTCTGGGTAAGGGGAACAGAATGTACAAAAGTCTTAAGGTAAAAGAATTCCTGGTGCTCTAGGGGCATTAGAGACTCTAAAAGAGATAAAACAAAATGAATGAGATAAGAGTAGATGAGGTTGGGGGTGTGATGGCAGAGATTACAGTATCTTGGATGATGTTACAAGGACTTTGGATTTTACGCATAATGAGATGGCAGCTCTCAGAATATCAGAGCAGTGATCTGACATATTTTAGCTGAATCACTCTATTTTTCTCCTTTTTTTTCTTTCTTTTTATCCTTGAATAAAATGGATTTTGAAAAAAAATAGCTGTATCATTCTAAATCAGGCTTCAGGAATTTGGAGTTGATAGTATACAGATAGTAAAGTCATGAAATTGTTCGACATCATCAAAATGTGAGTATAAGTGGAGAAGGTATGATGACTATATCTCAGAGCATTGCAACATTCAGTCAGCAAAGGGGACAGAAGAAACAGAAGAAAAAGCAAAACAAAACAAAACCCAAGAGTGCTAGTTTGAAAGCATATGATCAACTGTGCCAAATGCTGATAGCCTATTAAAAAAAAGAAGGATCAAGGAGTAAGATGATCATGAATTTCACATGAAAATCAATGATGACACCGAAAGAGTTACTTCAGTGGGGTAATGGAAATGAAAGAACACCTTGCATGAGTTCAGAATTGGAAGAAATGGAGACAGTGATTATAGAAGGTGTGAGGCCAAAAGCAAGTTTTGTTTTAAAAGTAGAACATATTAACACAGATGGGAGTGATCATGGAATGATTCATGATACAAAAAAGAGGAAGTCTTTGGAATGGTGTCCCCATGTTCACAAAGGGAAGGATTCAGTTTAAATGTCACAAAACACTTAGTGCACATTAGCTGGAGGGAATGCAAGGTCCATGGACATCTATCTAGGTGTTTAAAAGGAGTTAGTGAGTGAAGTAAGGATGATATAGCTGTGTCTTAGGTTTCATTTCTCCCTTCCTTTCTCCCTCTCCTTTCTTCCTTCTGCTTCCTCTCCCCTTCCCTCCCTCCATCATGCTGAGGATTGAATCCAGTGCCTCATGCATGTAAGGCAAGTATTCTACCACTGATTTCTCCTCCCTTTTCCTGCTTTTCAAAGGATAGAAACAACTTGGAGCTATAAATTGTTGCTTTACTAGTCAGTGGATCATATTTGGCTTTAGAAAATTGGGCAAGGTAAAATGTGTAAAATATTGACATATATGGCATTTGAGTTAGGATTATTTGACTATACATCGTGTGATTTAAAAAACTTAAAAGGGGCTAGGGGTGTCTGCCTAATATGCATGAGTACCTGGATTTGAGTCCCAGCAAAGAGAGAGAGCATGAAAGACAGAGGAAAGAAGGAGAGAGAGAGAGAGAGAGAGAGAGAGAGAGAGGAGAGGGAGAAGAAAAGGGAGAGGGAGAGGGAAACAGAGACACAGAGAGACACAAAGAGACAGTGTAAGAGGAATTTTCCCTGTTAATAATACATGGTTTGTACTGCTCGCCCACCCCCACCCCCCATTCCGGGAATTGAGCTGTTACAATTTATAGTTGCCCAAGGACAGAGTTGACCGGAAAACTGGGTCATGAGATAAAAACTGCCCCTTCTCATGACTAAGGAATTTACAACATGTACTTTTCCGGAGCATCTGCCGCCCATATTAGGAGGCGCCCACTGCCCCCAACCTCAGACCTCCCTATGGTTACTTTCTCCAATGAATGTAAAAAGCCATTTAAATTAACCAATGCCATCTGCTTCTGTACCCGTGCTTGCAAAGACCCCTCCTCCCTTTGTTCTATAGCTTATAAGCCCTGCTCGGGCCCAATTCGGGGCTCTCTGTTTCTGCATGTTTAGTGAGCCCCACGCATGCTTGGACAATAAAGACCCCATGCCAATTGCATGAGAAGGCGTCTGTTGATTTCTTCCTACATGCGGCAGGCGTCTCGACCCTCACAACAGAAAGACACCGAGAGACAGAGAAAATCAGACAGGAATTTTTTTCTCAGGTGAAAACCCAAGGACTGGTGGCAGGGAGTATGCCTATGGATTCATAGTGTTGTCAGTGCCCTAAGTGATCTGTCAACAGATTAGAGACTGCAGCTACAGTCATAGCCATCACGTCCGTGACCCAGTCACAACATTAGGAAAGAAAAGGAACCTAAGCCCTTCATTTTAAGACTTCTTAGGAGTTCCATACATTTCCACTTACCAGAGTATCTTTCTTGCTAGAACTTGGCCTGCAACAGGTTCATAAAAATATAGTCTTTCAACAGAGACTTTTGCTGTCCTGCATCAAATAGGGAGTTTTGTTACAAAAAGGGAAATGGAATGGATACTTGGGTAGGTAGTTAGCAATGTTCACCTTGACTCTTGTGGGTTAGAGAGTGCTATGGTTTATACATTGTGTCAACTTGAGAAGTCTAGCAGCTTAATTAAGTAACTCAGCAGCTCTACATTCTGGGGTGTAGAGCACAGTTACCTGGTCATTGTTACAATTTGAGAAGGTCAGAAGTTTAACTGGGAGACTCAGCAGGGAGCCGGGGTCTTACTTTGTAAACATCCTCATCCTGTGCAAAGGAAGGCAAGGAGATTTGTGGATGCTACACCCACCCTGGCGGGGGGGGGGTGTCCTGTGTACTAATATAAAGGAGGAGAAGAGGCTTGCTCTTCCCCCTTTTACTCTGGCTGCTTTTGCTGTGCTGCTGCCTTGAAGTGTTGTTCCTATGCCATGCCACCCTGCCTTGGAGCCAGCTAATTGTGGACTGAAACCTCCAAAAACTGTAAGCTAAATAAACCTTTCCTTCCTTAGTTTGTGTGTCAGGTGTTTTGTCTCAGCAACAAGTAAAAAGTAACCAAGACAGAATTTGGTACCAGTGGAGTGGGGTTGTTGCTGTGACTATACCTGACCACGTGGTTCAAGAGCCTTTGGAAATGGTTTGTGGGAAGAGTTTGGAAAGGTTTGGAGATGTCGCCTGAATGCATAGAGCTGGAACAGCTTAGGCTGTTCTGTAGGGGAGATTCTGGTTAGAACTCAGGAGACCAGAAGGCTGACAGAAAGCCTGCTGGTAAAGACCAGGCTTTGGAGGTTTCTGCTGGGAAAAAGGATTGCATTGGTTGTTGGACTCCACATGATGTGTGCTATGGCTTGGCAGAAAGTTTGTCTGCGTTTTGCTTGTGTCCAGAGACTTTGCCTGAGACTAAGATTAAGGACACTGGATTAATTAATCTGACAGAGGAAATCTCAAGGCAGCAGAATGTTGAAGCGGTGGCATGGCTATTGTTGGGGACTTTTAGCCAGATTTGGAGATCAAAAGCAAAGAGCCCAACAGGATAATTTAAAACATGAGTTTGGCCAGAAAGCTGTGGACTGTAAAGACAGAGCCGAGATCTCCATTTCTGAGAAGGAACAGGATAAAAAAGATAGCCTGGGGGCATCCCAGGAAGAGGCAGCTGGTCCCCACACCTTGCAGCCTCAAAACTGCAAAAGTGAATGACTTTGCTTGGAGGAGAAAGCCTCAGAGCATCATGTTCCAGACTGGCGGCGGCGGCCGCACCAGGTTCCAGAATGGAGACAGCATAGAGAATCTGTTCCTCAGAATCAGGTTCAGGGTGCCCAGCAATCCAGGCACTTGATCCCTATAATCAAGAGAGAGGAGAGCCTGGCTACTGCTCCAAGGCAGCATGGGATGACGGGGCTACAGTTCATGGCGGCTGCAAGCTGCAAGCCGCAAGCCACGCTGGACAGAGAGAGAGAGAGAGAGAGAGAGAGAGAGACAGAAGCGGAAGCACAAGAGGAAGACAAGCAGGCATAGCACTCACATTGCCAGACGACAAACCAATAACAAACCAATAACTCAGCCCCATCAATATTATATGAGGACTTGGGGGTACATAGCATATTACCCGATACAGACAGCAAAGAAGACTGTTCATATTCTAGCTTTATGATATTCTGATTGTGACTTTGAACAAGTTCTTCTTTCTCTTTGCCTCAGTTTTTCTTTCATTAAAACTATCTAATACTCGCTACCTGTTACATATTCCGAAGGTTAAATGACATACAATTAAAAATGCCATAGTGTCTGACATAATAAGACACAATAAACAATAGAATATATTCAAAATAAAAAATTATTTAGGCTGTTGAGAGATGGTGTCTAGTTCTAACCAGACAACTGACTATTCAGAGTTACAGGCTTAATCAGAGTCACTGTATAAACTTGCCCTGTGTTATAGAAGAAGTATACCAAGATCAAGGAAGAGTTGTAACATATCAATGGCATTTATTGACTGGAGTTAATCAGGTCCATTCAGCTTTTCAAATTGTTGGCTCACTGGGTGTGGTGGCACATACCTGTAATCCCAGCATTCGGGAGGCTGAGGTAGGAGGATGTGTGAAGAGCTCAAGAACAGCCTGGGTTACAAAGTGGGCTCAAGGCCAGCCTGAACTGCATAGTGAGACCATGTCTCAAAAAAACAAAAAAACAAAAAAACAAAACAAAACAAAACAAAAACCCAAAACCCAAAAAAAAAAAAAAACCCAAAATGTTTACTCAAACGCTTTCAATCAATCTGTTAGCAGTTAAAATGAAATTCCTAGGAAAGGCAATCTGTTTAAAACTTGCTGAAATATAGTTATTTTACCAAATACATATAGGCTAAGTTTAGATCTTCAATGGGTGAGTACATTCTCCTCTAGACACTGCTGGTTTTGGGGGTTTTATTTTAGTCTTCTTTGATAATATCCATTTTCATGGTGCTTTGGATTGGTTAACTTTGCAATTACTGGGGTCATAATCATTAACCACTATATATAGCAACTGGATCTGATTACAGGTACTATTAAGTCTACTAACCTGGCACCAGGCTCTTACAGTTACTTAACCCAAAGTGAAAGGCTGCTGAAGATTGAATCTAAACATATATCTCTCATTATATACTAAACTAAAGTAAAAATGAGTCAAAGACTAAAACAGTAAAGACAAAGACAAAAGACAAAACAGTAAAATCCTTGAAGTCATACGCAGGAGGCAAGTTCTTTTTTTTTGGTACCAGAAACAGAACTCAGGGTCTCATGCTGTACTGCTGAGCTACATCCCTGGCCAGCAAGAACTTTCTGAGCAGAATCCTGGTTGCATAGGAAATAGTACTAAGAATCAACAAATTGAATCATATCAAATTAAAAAGCTTCTGCACAGCAAAGGAAATAACAGTGAAAAGAGAACCTACATGGGATACAAAGTGGGCCCAAGGCCAGCCTGAATTTCATAACTAGACCCTGTCTAAAAAAGACAAAACAAAAACAAAACAAAACAAAACAAAATCTACAGAATGTGGAAAAAAAAAACTTTGCTAGCCATTCTTCAGACAAAGGACTCATAACTAGAATACATAAAGAACTCAGAAAAATTAGACCCTCCCTAAATAAAAGACCCATTTAAGAAATGGGCAAGCAAAATGAATAGACACTTCACTGAAGTACATATTGTCAAAAAATACATGAAGAAATGCTCGACATTGCTGGCTATTGGAGAAATGCAAATTAAAACAACAGCAAGATTCCATCTTACCCTAGAATGATCATCATCAAGAAATCAAATAATAACAAATGCTATAGAGGCTGAAGGGGAAAAAGAATCCTTCTACACTATTAGTGGGAATGTAAACTAGTATACTGACTATGGAGATCAGTGTGGAGATTCCTCAAAAACTGAAGCTGGCAAATGCCTTTGACCTAGCTATTCCTTTTTACATATCTTCCTGACTTTAATACATTATAGTAGAGTGATGATGCATACTCATGTCTACAGCAGCACGATTCATAATAGCTAAATCTTAGAAGCAGCCTATATATCCATCCACAGGTGAATGAATAAAGAAAATATATTTACACACAATTTTGAGTACTACTCTTTTATAATAA